>JACXGI010002018.1:0-80557 GCA_016801175.1 Esox masquinongy | reverse complement strand
GTTTGTGGAGCAAGTGGATTTCTTGTTTTAACGGTAAATGTAATAAGACAGTGATCCGATATTCCAGGATTTTGGGGGGAAATTATTAGATCTACAATATCTATTTCTCGTGACAGGACTAAATCTAAGGTATGATTATGGCAGTGTGTTGGACCTGAGACATGTTGGATAAAACCCATTGAGTCAATTTTGGCTTCAAAGGCTTTTTGAAGAGGGTCATTGGACTTTTCCATATGAATATTGAAATCGCCAAAAATTAGAATACTATCTGCCATGACTACAAGGTTAGACAAGAATTCTGGAAACTCATTGAGGAACATTGTGTATGGCCCGGGGGGTCAGTTCATTTTTTTCTTTGTTGCCATGTTTTGTTTTATGATTGTGCCATTCTCTTATGACCTACAGATGAATGTGAATCACATAAGAAATAAAAGACGTGTTTTGCCTGCACACTCATGTTTTCTTTACAAATGGTACATATATTACCAATTCTCCAAGGGTATGCAAACTTTTGAGCACAACTGTATCTAGTGCTGCAGGTAATTCATTCATTCCCTAATAATACACTTCGTTAAACGTCAGGATTGGCTTTCACCACCCTCAAACTTAATGTCAATAGATGAAGACCAAGGTCATGTGGTTTGGGTCAATGGTGCTGTGAATCCTCCATCCCTCAATAACACCACCAGTAACAAAGCCTCCAGTAAATAATTGGTTTACCATGTACAAATGCCTATGCATCTAGCTAGAAAGCATTCAATAGCCCACCACATCTCAAAGCAACAGTCAAAAGTTAAATCCAAACTTTGCTTCCTTTACAGAAACTGTTCAAATTTCACACATTCTGCCAAACTTATACTTTTACTCCCCATGTTGTATGATGACGTAATATCAGAGTCTAAAAGTAAAATCTTAAACTGAACACTCTTTACACTCTTCTATCCAGTGTGCCACAAATGCCCCCTTTAAAACACACCACTGTACAATTTATTGTGTGGTTAATCGGTCCTCCCTGCACACCCGTCAAAATATTCACTGGTTCACTCTTATTTCCAAAACTCTCCTTGGTCTGTGAAACCCGTAACTATGCCACTTGTTGCACCAACCATTCCCTACGTACAATACTCGGTCTTCCCTCTACATTCAGATAAAAGTCCCCAATTGAAAAACATCTCTCAGCATTTGGTTTACTGCAGCCAGTAACGAGAATGTGCACTGCTCTAAAAAATGTAAAGAACACTTAAATCACAAATCGGGTCTTAATGAACACAATATATTAAAGATCAAAATCTTTACTGTACATTGTGCAATTCATTGAGAACAAAATAACGCAAGAACAGTGGAAACTAAAATTGCCAACCAATTGAGGGCTGGAATCAAACTCACACCGAAAATCTAAGTAAACAATTGAAATCACAAGCTGTTGCGTGAATTTCATCACGGCAATTCATAATGTGACTTAGTAGTGTGTAAGTATGCACTCCCAACAACATCTCGGCATGCTCCTGATGAGACGGCGGATGGTGTCCTGGGGAATCTACACCCAGACCTGGATCAGGGCATCAGTGAGCTCCTGGACAGTCTGTGGAGCTACTTGGCAGCGGGGTGGATGCAGCGAAACATAATATCCCAGAGGTTCTCAATTTAATTCAGGTCTGGGGAACGTGAGGGCCAGTCAATGGCATCAAAGACTTTGTCATCCAGGAACTGCCTACACACTCTGGCCACATAAGGCCGAGCATTCCCTTAATTTTTTTGAGCAGTGTATTTCAAAAATCTATGAAACTGGTCACTTTCATTCCCATATCTGCTTTCAAGAACACCATCATAGACATTTTCTCTAACACATGCAACTGTTTTCCTACTCACTAATACTCACATTCTCCTCACTCTTCATTTTTTTTGCCGGACTGCGTAAGCGGAGGCGGCCAAGAAGAGCGAATGTCTCTTACCGACCGACTGACCGGCCGACTGACTACCCCTTGTTAAATAGTGTAGTGGTTAGAGAAGCGGGCCTGCAAACTATAGGTCCCGTGTTTCTTATCACCTCACAGTCAAGACAAAGTAGGCATTAGGATTTGTTCTGGATAGACAAAAACTGTGCCGGCTATAACCTTCAGTATCTAAATTATAGTAAGCCTAAAATAAAACTCTTTACAGTTATATTGCGACTGTTTCTGGTGGATTTTCTAAGTACGGATCCGTTCATGCTTTTTCGGTCAGGATAGGCAAAAACTTAGCTGGCTACAACATTCAGTAGCTACGTTATAGTAAGCCAAAAGAAAACTGTTTACGGTTATATTGCGACTGTTTCTGGTGGATTTTCGAAGTATGCATCTGTGCATGCTTTTGGGGGTAATATAGGCTTTATCAAAACCCCTTGGGCAGTAAAAGAGTAGGGGTTTCCACGATTCTCTCGTCTTTTCACTTGACAAAAAATTCAGTTATCGTCACCTATATTGATAGTTATTGTAACAGTGTTATTCACGAATGAAAGAAAAACTAATGTTTTTGTGCCATGAAATGAAATAGCTTTGGCATGGAAAAGGTCATCTTCAGTGTTGCTAGCAATTGCTCAATTCTTATGACTATTCCAAGTAGTAAGTTAGTAGATACTAGTCTATTACTGGCTAATAAGCTATTAAAACTGCCAGTGGCAAAAGCCATACAGTTCATAGATGCTATTTTTGGTGAAGGTAAACTTAATAAGAAATGTTAGTCAGTTTAACACAATGCTCAAAGGTGTCTAGCGACTGGTCAAACATGCATCACCGTGTCGTAGTGGTTAAAGACAGTGCCTCTCACATGGGAGACCTGAGTTCGAATCCAGTGAGGGCAATGATATTTAGCAATTTTAATTGCGGGCCGCAATAAAACTGTTTACAATTAAATTGTGACTATTTCTTGTCGATTTCTGAAATACGCATCCGGGCATGCTTTTTGGGTCAGGATAGACAAAAACGTATCTGGCTACAACATTCAGTAGCTACGTTATAGTAAGCCTAGATTAAAACTGTTTACTGTTATACAGTATTGCGACTCTCTCGTCTTTTAACTTGATGAAAAAGTTAGTTATCTTCACCTTTCTTGATAGTTATTGTATCAATGTCATTCACGAATGAAAGAAAAATGTAGGTTGTTGTGCCATGAAATGAAATAGCTTTGGCAGTGCCTCTCACGAATGAAAGAAAAATAAATGTTTTTGTGCCATGAAATGAAATAGCTTTGGCATAGAAAAGTTTGTCTTCAGTGTTGCTAGCAATTTCTCAATTCTTTTGACTATTGCTAGGAAGTTAGTAGAGTAAGCCTATTACTGGCTAATAAGCTGTTAAGACATCCAGTGGCAAAAGCCATACAGTTCATAGACGCTATTTGTGGTAGAGGAAAACTTAATAAGAAACGTTAGTCAGTTTAACACCATGCTCAATGGTGTCTAATGACTGGTCAAACGTGTATCGCTGTGGCGTAGTGGTTAAAGATAATGCCTCTCACGTGGGAGGCCTCACGTGGGAGACCTCACGTGGGAGACCTCACGTGGGAGACCTGGGTTCGCAACATTAATTTTAATTGCGGGCCGGCTGAACTAGGCTTGCCTCTTTCCTTTTCTGGTTAACATGAGATTGTCTCGCCTTTTGTGTTCTTGTCCTCTCTATTTCCTGAGGTTACTATGTGCCTGCCTGTTGTCTCCTGAAGTCTGCTGGTCAGTTTGCTTTTGAGCTGGGCTCATCTTTTGATGTTTTGTTGGTTTTGCATAACTAGTTAGAGGCAATCAAGTAGGTTGTTTTTGCTTTCAATAGGCCAGATAATCTATCAAGTTGTGTAGCAGTTGCTTTGTTTTTGGTAGTGTTTGCTGTGTTAGTTCCCTGCCAGGCTAGTAGGGGTGTGGTTTGGCCCTCTTTTGGCACTACTTGGCACTACCAGCAGTGAACATGTTTGCAAGTAGTGGCAAACTTCTCATCAGCTACAAGTTCGCTGCAAATCTGACGCAAACATTTTGTTTTTGTAAGGGTTCTGCTGAGTTGTTCTGCGGTGTTAATACCTTAGCCAAAACAAAGACAGTTCTGCGGAGTGGTTCTGCAGAGTCAAGACTTTTGCCAAAACAAAGACAGTTATTCCACGTTGTTCTACTGGTTATTCAAGGAAGGTAACATAGGAAGATACCCAATCAGTTGTACTGTCATATGTTGTCCAACGTTAAAAAACTGAAAAAAATAGAAAAACCTGTCCGTTTTGTGCAATGTGTCTCTTTCCCATCCCTGTCCACCTGTTTCCTAATCATGTCTATAGTAACACTGTGGCCGCAACCTTTCTAATGTTGTGTTCCCAGCTGGCAGTGTTTGGAACTGTCGGCAGTGTTTGGAACACGTAGCACATGGCTACGTGTTTCTTCAAATTGGTGACTCTCTCTTCTCTCTTGCTTACCTACCCAATTCCTCTTTAGAAATTTCATGCTGTCAGTGTGACCTTTCCATTCCTCTCCTTCACCCCTACAATATCTTACATTGCCGCAACACTTGTTTACTCTCCGCGGCTGCTCTCTCTTCCTCAATCCTATCATCTTCTAAATGCATCTCCCTTTTATCTCCAGAGTCTGCCTCTTCCACTGTGCTCTCCAAGTCCTACGGCTCTTACTGTCCCCTTTCCTCCTCACCGGCATGGCCATCCACTCCTGCTCTGTGGCTAGTGACTCACTGCAAGCTCACACAAGTGAGTGAGTGAAAATGGAGGAAAACGAAACTTCAGAATGACCTAGTGTCCATCCAGTACCTATTTGCTACCTTTTTCTTCCTCCCTATCTGCTGCTAAAGCCACCCTCCAACACTCAATATTCCAGGCTTCTTCCTCTAACCCCAGGAAACTCTTCTCCACCTTCTTCCGCTGCCTTTGACACTGTGAAACATTGCATCTTACTTTTCACCCTCTTTGTTTTGTGCATCTCAGCAAGCAAGCAAGCAAGTTTATGTATATAGCACAACATACATAGAAGCAATTCAATGTGCTTTACATAGAAAAAATATAAAAATACAATAGCATAAAAACTAATACTCAAATGAAAACATCAAAACAACATCATAAAAATAAAACATAGAATAAGAAAATAGAAAAAGTATAAAAACGGGATAAAAACATAGGAAGCTATAAAAGCTGTAAGGCTAAACAGTGCGGTTAAGTGCTCAGTCATAGGCGCGTGAAAAGAGAAGTGTTTTTAACCTGGATTTAAAAATGTATATGTTTGGGACATGTCTAAGATCTTCTGGTAGTTTATTCCAGTTGTGTACAGCATAACTGCTAACGCAGCTTCTCCATGCTTAGTTTGGACACTGGGCTCTACTAGCTGACCTGTGTTCATGGATCTCAGGCTCTGCTCACGCTTGGATTGCTTCTTACTCGGCAGACCGCTCCTAGGTGACATGAAGAGGATCTGTGTCCACAGGCTGTCACTGTACTGGTGTCCCCCAAATCATTTATCTCTGTCATAACCTAAAATAGATAATAAACATTATAAATAAACCTATAATTTGTAATCAAACAATGCTCAACTACTTTTTATTTCTACCTTCCGAGATCAAAGTGGCAGCACAAATTCCTCATGCTTGGCAGATATGTTTGCTTGGATACTGGCCCACCACGTCAAGCTTTACCTCGATAAGACTGTGCTGCTCTTCTTTTGGAGGAAGGCCTGTCCGCACCAAGGACTCTCCATCATGACTGAAAGTAAACTCATTTACTTTTACATTATAATCATTTTACATTTTAGTCTCCATTTTCCCTGCCTATTAAACCTGTCTTCTCTGTTTTGTTCCAGTTCCAAGTTCCTCTTGTGGTTATCTTGAGTCATCCCTGCGTTCCATTGTTTCTCGTTCCTAGTCTTGCTTCCCCCCTAGACATCCTGTGCACTGACCTCTGCCTGCATCGACCTGATCCAGCCTGCACCTTGCATGCTTGGTTGTTTTGTGTCTAACTTGTACCGAACCCTGCTTGCCCAAGACCTGTTGCTGCTCCACGATTTTGTACCATTAAAACTGAACCTAAGCTCCTGCATCCATAAAATTAAAAAAAGACAAAAGACATAGGTGATGGCAGTAGAACCTTTTTAAATACTATGGGAAAAGGTGACTTTTCAGGTATTTTATTAAAGTAGAGACCGCAATCTCAGCCTCCATGGAAGCTGTTTCTACCACTCAGGTGCCAGGACAGAGAAGAGTTTTGACAGTAGATTGGAAAACCGCTCAAAATGGGATTGGATAAACAAGAGCTAAAAGGTGGCTGAACAAAGAACCCAGGTAGGGATGTAACGAGGAGCTTCTTCTCCCTACCTTCAGGCAATGCTCTATGCCTGAAGATAGGGTGGAGAAGCTCCTCTTATTGGCTCATAGACAAGAACTATAACCTTAAAGCAGATTCGAGCTTTAAATGGAAGCCAGTGTAGGGTGCGAAGAAGTGGGGTGACATGGGAGAGTGAGGGTGACATGGACAAGTGGGGTGACATGGGAGAGTCTAGATGTGAGATGACAAGTGCCTGGACAAGTACCTGTGCTGTTTCTTGAGTGAGGTAAGGTTGTACTCTACGAATGTGGTACAGCACGAATCGTGTCGTCAAGGGTCATGCCATGGTTCTTTGCTCTCTGAGAGGAGGACATAGTGCAGTTGTCAACCATGATGGACATGTCCTGGAGCAGATAGGCTTTCCCGAAGAGCAACTCAGTCTTGTCAAGGTTAAGCTTGAGGTGGTGGGCTGACATCCAAGCAGAGATATTGGCCAGGCACGCATAGTTGCATGTTGTCATCTGGGTATTGGAAGGGAGGAGTGTCATAGCAGTGATAGGAAAGACGATGTTAGGATAGGATAGAGAGAAGAGGACAGGGCCAAGAACAAACCCTTGGGGAACACAAGTAGTAAGAGGATGAGAACAATGGAGAGTCAGCTTGGGCAGTGCAAAGAGCCTATGTGACATGGTAGAATTATCTGACTTACAGAAGGGGAAATTTGAAAAATGATGACAGATTCTACTAAAACAAAAAATGGGGACAAGGGTAGCTGCAAAAAGGAAGAGTAGAATAAGAGTCCACTTCTGAGACAACCAGAGCCATGCAACTACACTGGAAATTGTCACACTACTGCTCTGATACAAGTGGCCAAAATCTTGGAATATCACATTTACATATGTATTCAGACTCTGCTTCAACACTTGAAATTGTGATCAGGTGCATCCTCTTTTCTTTGATCATCTGCTTGGGTGTCATATGCATTTTACTGAGATGTGGCTTCCATCTGGACACACTAACATCAAGGCCTGATTACTGGAATAACGCAGAGAGAGTTATCCTTCGGGAATGTTCTCGCATCTCCACACAGGAACTCCGGGGCTCTTTCAGAGGTACCATTGGGTTCTTAGTCACCTCTCTGACCAAGGGCCTTCTCCCCCGGTTGCTTCATTTGGCCAGCTTCTACCATGTAAGAATATTACAGGTCACTGCATTCTTGGGGACCTTCAGTGCTGCAGAAATTGTTTTGGTACCCTTAGCAACACAATCTTGTCTCAGAGCTCTATGGACAATTCCTTTGGATTGTTTTTTCATGGCTTGTTTTTTTTCCCTGACATGCACTGTCAACAATGGGATCTTAAGACAGGTGTTTAACTTTACAAATAATGTCCAATCAATTATATTTACCACAGGTAAACTCCAATCAAGTTGAAGAAACATCTCAAGGATAATCAATGGAAACTGGATACAACTGAGCTAAACTGCAAGTGTTTAAGCAAAGACTAAATAATTCTTTAAATGTGATATTTCTGTCTTAAATCTTTTATGCATTTGCAAACATTTATAAAAACAGTTTTTGCTTTGTCATTATCTGGTGTTATGTGAAGATTGATGAGGACAAAAATACAGCTCTGGAAAAAATTAAGAGACCACTCCAAATTTTTCTTAAATCAGCGTCTCTACATGTATGGCAGCCATTCCATTTCAGTGTCTGTTAAATTCCAACACAGAAACACCTCATTTTACTTAATGAGGTAATGATTAGGTGATTTCCTGAACCAAATCTAATTTAACGAGGAAAAGTATAAAAACCACTGCTGTGATCATCACTATCCTCTTGCAATAGGCAAAAGTAGTACCTCAAAGGTAATTTGAATGAAAGAATAACTATTCAGCATGATAAAAGAGTTTTAAAGAGAAGCTTTGAGTGAGGAAAAGAAGGGTTCAATTCTGGCTTTACTGACAGAGGGATACAGTGAGCGTCAGGTTGCTTCCAAACTGAAAAGAACAAGGTCAAGCAACAGACATTGGGGACAACAAAGCTACAGACTGGCAGAGGGCGAAAATGACTGCCCACTGACCGAGATGACCGTCAACTCATTCGAATGTCCCTCAACAACCATAGGATGACATCAAGTGACCTACAAAAAGAATGGCAAACAGCAGCTGGGGTGAAGTACACGGCGAGACGGTTCGAAACAGGCTCCTAGGGGCAGGGCTGAAGTCATGCAAAGCTAAAAAAAAGCCCTTCATCAATGAGAAGCAAAGAAGAGCCAGGCTGAAGTTTGCAAAAGACCATAAGGATTGGCCCGTAGAGGAATGGAGTAAGGTCATCTTCTCTGACGAGTCAAATTTTCAGCTTTGCCCAACACCTGGTCGTCTTATGGTTAGATGGAGACCTGGAGAGGTCTACAAGCCACAGTGTCTCGCACGCACTGTGAAATTTGGTGGAGGATCGGTGATGATCTGGGGATGCTTCAGCAAGGCTGGAATCGGGCAGATTTTATCTTTGTGAAGGACGCATGAATCAAGCCAAGTACAAGGTTATCCTGGAAGAACACCTGCTTCCTTCTGCTCTGACAATGTTTCCCAACTCTGAGAATTGGTTTTTCCAGCAGGACAATGCTCCATGCCACACAGCCAAGTCAATCAAGGTGTGGATGGAGGACCACCAGATCAAGACCCTGTCATGGCCAACCCAATCTCCAGATCTGAACCCCATTGAAAACCTCTGGAATTTGATCAAGAGGAAGATGGATGGTCACAAGCCATCGAACAAAGCTGAGCTACTTTAATTTTTGTGCCAGGAATGGCATAAAATCACCCAACAGCAATTTGACACCGTGGAGAGCATGCCAAGACGCATGAAAGCTGTGATTAAAAATCAGGGTTATTCCACCAAATATTGATTTCTGAACTCTTCCTAAGTTAAAACATAGGTTTTTAGTTGTTGAAAAATGAATATGAATTTTTCTTTGCATTATTTGAGGTCTGAAAACAAAGCATCTTTTTTTGTTTATTTTGACCAGTTGTTGTTTTCTACAAATAAATACTCTAAATGAATATTTTTATTTGGAATTTGGGTGTAATGTTGTCAGTAGTTTATAGAATAAAACAAAAATGTTCATTTTACTCATAAACCTATGAATAGTAAAACCAGAGAAACTGGTTTTGCAGTGGTTTCTTAACACTGTCCTGGGTATTAGCGATGTAAAGTTAGTTTTATAGTTGGCATTCCGTGAAACACGTTTTCTCTTGTCAATAGCTATAAAACCAAGAATTCCAGGCCTATGAAGATCTGGAGAGGATTCAGACTAGGGGTGTCGCAATATACCGGTATTGACAATAAAATTGTATTCACTAGGCAAAACTGAAGTTGTATTTGTCTAAAAATCCCTCTCGGTTTTTCGATACCTTATTCATGTCACCTCGTTCAACTCGTTAGCCCCACTAGAACCCCTGGGAGAGATCCGCGAAGAAACGCCGTTTTAGTTGCCCATTCACATGGAAAAAAGGACGTTGTATTTTTCCAAAAGCTCCTCTCGGTTTATCGATACCTTATTTATGTCACATATTGACAAACGATGCATGTGCTTAAACAAGAAGACCGGACCTTGTTGTGGAAATTTTTGAACTAATGTACATTTGAGAAATGTCTTTTCTATTGCCTGGTATGTAACTATTTTCTTTGATTGTGACACACATGTCTGCTGGCCATCTGTTCCTCTGCTTAAACCAAGAAGGGTGTCAGTCCTTTGTTCCTTAGGAATGTAGCCCTTGGGGGGAAGTAGGGGCAATTGGCTTCTTTAGGTAAACACAACAGTAAACATTACGGCAGGAAGGATAAGGTGGGAGGACAGCCCACCCTTTGGGTAAAACCTGTGTGACACAAGATAGCTGGGCAGCATCTTACCACACCCCTTTTTCCCCTGTAAGTACTGATGATTGTCATGTATTAATTTAGAGACTCCTCAGATGATTATCCTGTAAGCGTTTGATGCGTCTCTCTATTTGCAAATAAACTATTAATTGTGCCAAGAGAATTTTGTCTCTGTACTTACACCTTTAAGAAGTGTCTATCGATGGAATTACCATCACAATCTATGCACTAGCATTGAAATCAACTCGTTTGCCCCACTAGAACCCCCGGGAGAGATCCGCAAATTCGCGCCGTTTTTGCCTATTCGCAGGGAAAAAACTACATTGTATTTTACCAAAAACTCCTCTCGGTTTTCCATAGCTAATTCATGGACAAACTATGCATTTTCTTAAACTACAAGTCTGCACCTATACACTGGACCTATACACTAGTGTTTGAATTAACGCCTTTCCACAGCCTATTCACTAGGCGAAAATGTTTTGTATTTTCCAAAAACTCCTCTCGTTGTTAGGCCTTGTCGATCGTTTGTTTACCAGTTAATCTGGTTGCATTTTCACTATCCATTAAGTGTACACTTTTATTAGTTTTTTGTACAATTATGGTTACAGACTCTCTCCACCTCTATTCACTCATATTTTGAGTGTAATTAATTTGCAAAAAAAGAGAAAAAAAACAAAGCTGAAGGTGAATTTGACTGATAGCGTTTTTTTTCTTCAGATCTTCTATAGATACCGCGATAATATCGTTACCATTAATTCTTTTGGCCACGATAATCGTGTAGTGAAAATCTGATATCGTGACAACCCTAATTCAGACCCTTTGTCATGACTATCCATTTTTTTCTCAGATGCATCCTGTATTGTTTGATCTCTATTTAGGTTCTTGATGTCTCTACAACTTATATAGGAATGCCAAGCTCTACCTCTGGCAAAAAAGGTACAGCCCATCACCTAGCTAATACTATCCCAACAGTATAGCATGGTGGTGGGAACATCATACTATTGGGATGATTCTTAGTGGCAGGGACTGGGAAACTGGTCTGGATTTAGGGAAGAATGAACTGAGCAAAATACCGATGTCCTTGAAGTAAACCTGATTTAGAGTGCACAGGACTTCAGAGTGGTGTGAAGTTTCATCTTTTGTTGTGAAAACGATCTGAAGCATACCGCCAAGAAAATGCAGGAGTGGCTTCAGAACAAGTCTATGAATGTCCTTGACTAATGCAGTTCACACACACTCCCCATTCAGTCTGATGGTGCTTGAAAGGATCTACAAGTAAGAATGGGAGAAACTGCCCAAGACTCAAAGCTGTAATCGCTGCTAAAGATGCCTCTATATACACTGCTCAAAAATATTAAGGGAACACGTAATCATCACTGTATAACACCAAGTCAAACTTCAAGGATATCAATCTGTCCAGTTTGGAAGTATAAGCTATTGTGAATCAATGTCACCAGTTTTGATGCTAATGATAGTGACAACAGGTGCATTGGAGAGGCAACAGCAAGACAACCCCCAAAAAGGGAATGGTTTTGCAGGTGGTGGCCACAGACAATTGCTCTCTCCTTGTCCTTCCTGACTGATTCTTTTCCAGTTTTGCGTTTTGCTAGTGTCCTTGTCACTACTGGTATCATGAGGCGGTACCTGCTGCCCATTCAGGTTGCACAGGTAGTCCAGTTCCTCCAGGATGACACATCCATACGTGCCATCACAAGAAGGTTTGCTGTGTCTTCCAGTACAGTCTCAAGAGCATGGAGGAGATGCCACGAGACAGGCCGTTACACGAGGAGAGCTGGACAGGGCTGTAGAAGGACATCAACCCAGCAGCAGGACGGGTATCTGCTCCTTTGTGCTAGGAGGAATAGGAAGAGCATTGCCAGAGCCCTACTAAATGAACTCCAGGGGCTACTGGTGTGCATGTTTCTGACCAAACTGTCAGAAATAATTTGAGATTCACAGCGGGATGGGCCGGAAACCAGATGGTGATTCTCAATGATTCTCCTTGGGAACAACAGTGTAAGATGAGACTGGTTGCAGGTCTGCTCCAAGATTCACGGAAACATGTGAAGACATACTGCGTGGCATTGGACGAGGGCCGCATGGAAATCGTAATCGTATGGAAATCGTATAGCAAGCACACTGAAAAGGTCTATGAGGGCCAAGAAGATAAGAAAAAAGACGATAAAGGGAAATGTGAAATTAAATTACAGATGGCCCAACTAGGTTTCTATTGCGGCTACGACCAAAGAGGCCGAGGACGTGGTAGATCTAGAGGACGACCACAGACCCGAGGCAGAGGACAAGGTTATGCTAACCACTCAAACTCTGGCAATGCCTGCCTCCGCTGTGGTTCGACTGAACATTGGGTTTGCGATTGTCCTGAAAGGGACACGAGAGAACATGGACAAAGGAACAGAGACATTTTTAATTCTAATGGATTTACGGTGAACAATTCAAGAGGAACACGTAAGAACGAGAACTACCATGAGGAGGGGTTTTGACGGTCAGAGGGGGCAGGACAGGATGCATCTACCGGTGAGATCAATCCATTACATGACACCGCATACATTGATGGAATGCAGACAGTTAATGTACAAGCATTTAGAGAACATGTAGAGTACCAAATTAAACCCACTATGTCTCTTACAGTTAATGGTAAACAGACTGAATTTTTGGTTGATTCTGGAGCGGGTTATTCTGTCCTTAGAGCCTAGGAATGGGACCCGCTTCAGAAATTGAGTGTTAGAACCATAATTACGGAAAGGGCTAGTGGAGGACAGACCACTGAACGATTTACTACCCCTCTGTCGGTTGTAGACGATGAGGGTCTGCGTTACCTAAAACATTCATTTCTGTTTTCCAATTAATTTGTTAGCCAGAGATTTGATGACACAGTTAGGGATCACGTTAGAATGTTCAGACAAAGGCATGCGAATTAAACGTACTGTCTTACAAGCAGTTCAGCGCAGTGTGCAGCCTGTTGATTGTTGTTATTCATGGGATTTAGAAAGAACAAGGCCTAGAGCTGTTTCACCGGAGTTGGTAAATAAGGCGATGAATAGAGTAGAAACGGGTTCGGCCCAGTTTATGGATATGGGTGACTTGTGCTGCTCGGCGAAGGTTTCAGAAAATCATGTTGGTTTTGAGAAAATGTGGTTTGAAGATGGTAAAAGTGATTTTTTGTCGGTCGAATATGTATACTGGTGTTCGGGAGGTTTTTGTGCATGGTCTGTGTGAAATGTGTGAGAGGTGTCTTGCTTTTTCGAAGTGGAGGGGTCAGACCCCCATGTCTCCCTCACTAAACCTGTGTTTAGTACGTGGGAATGCTTTGGTCCTTGGGTGAGGAGGTGCAATGAAGCACTGGACTGGGTCCCTTGTCACATGGTGGGAGTGGAATTTTCCATAGCAGCCCAAGCCTATAGAGAAAGATTTGGGTGCACCGTTTTTGGTAAACGGGAAGTACATCTTATGCCACATGACGACTGGGTCCGTCAGGTCTGTGCAGTCCAGGTGGCTGCTACAGATCCTAGGTTAGCGGAAGTTCCACCCTCCCTGTGGTCACAGCATAAATATGATTTTGGGCTAATAAACAATGCACAGCCTCTTGTAGTTACACCTAGAGGACCCCATAGACCATGCCAGGCTCAATGCCCACTGAAAGCAGAGGCTATTGAAGGGATAACTCCCGTGTTTAAACCATAGTTGTTCCATGTCCAAACAGCCCCTGTCGCACTCCTATTTTCGCAATAAAAAAAAGCCAAGGTTGTTGGACAACCTGTGGTTTGGCGATTTGTACAAGGTCTTAAAAAAGTTAATGAAGCAGTATATGTGCACGTGCCGATTGTACCTGATCCATATACAATCATGACCCAAGTCCCGGGCAATAGTCAGTATTTTTCTGTGGTCGACCTAGCTAATGCATTTTTTAGTATTCCTGTGCACAAGGATTCACAATATTGGTTTGCATTTGAATTTTCTGGCCAATTATATATGTGGACAAGATTGCCTCAAAGTTATTGTGAATCTCCCGCCGTGTTTGCATCTGCGCTAAATGATAACTTGGAAGGGTTCCAATTTTAAAATGGCAGCAGCCTTATCCAGTACCTTGATGATCTTCTTGTCTGTTCCCCAGATAAAGATACGTGTGAAAAAGACACTGTGCTGTTGTTACAGTACTTGGCCTCGCAAGGTCATAAAGCCAGTTTGAATAAGCTACAGTTTGTCCAGAAGGAAGTTATTTTTCTAGGCCACAAACTAACACCAGAGGGTAAAAGTCTCAGTGCAGACAGAATAGAAGCCATTATTGGCATCCCAAAGCCTCTCACTAAAAGTCAACTTCTGTCCTTTCTGAGCATGACAGGTTACTGTACACAATGGGTTCCTGAATATGCTTGGTACAATATGTTTGGTACAGCCCTTGCAGGACATGGCCTACGGCCAGAAGCTTGCATCGCATGATAGAGTAGTGTGGACTCCTGAGGTGATGCTTCCTTTACTTCTTTGAAAGGGGCCCTGGCTACTTCTCCTACTTCAGGGCTCCCTGATCCTAAAAAGAAGTTTATTCAAGCAGTGTATGAAAAGGATGGCTATATGTCCTCTGTATTAATGCAGAAACATGGTGACAAGTTGAGGCCGGTTGCATACTTCTCTTCTAAATTAGACGCTGTAGCACAAGGCCTTCCCTACGGTCTGAAGGCTGTGACAGCGGCAGCAGACGCTGTCTTGCGATCACAGCCTCTGGTGTATTATCAGCCGCTCGAGCTACGAGTTCCTCACTCTGTTGTCTCCATTTTGTTAGAACACAAAACTTGTCATCTGTCAGGTGCTAGGTTTCTGCATTGCCATAACATTTTATTGTTGTTGCCCCATGTCACTGTTGTGAGGAGTCCTATTTTGAATCCAGCCACATTCCTCCATACGGAGGTAGATGGCGAGCCACACGACTGCCTCTCTGCTATTAACCAACAGTTTACCCCTCGTGATGACTTGTCTGATGAACCTCTACCCAACCTGTTGGAAGCTGTCTTGTTACCTAAGGAAGTGGCCATATGTAAATGTGAGGCCCATACTACAGGCAGAGATGTTGTTTCCCTTGGCAATCGCAGAGCAGATGCAGCTGCCAAAGCCACTGCTCAGACCCCACCTCATTCTGCTCTGCAGATGACCCATCTGACCCCTACGGTCTCCCTCTCTGACCTTGTTGAAGCGCAATCTCAGGCTTCACCTAAAGAGAGAACCGCCTGGAAAAAAGCAGGGGCATCCTATGTAAATACGGTTTGGATAGGCCCTAATGGTAACCCTTGTTTCCTAAAATGTCTCTTTAATTTCTATACGGTGCTCTCACATGGAAAAGATCACGCTTCAAAAGGGGGGATGGTAAATATGGTAAATAAGTACTGGTATACACAGGGCTTTACGAATTATGCTCAACATTTTTGTTCAAAGTGCCTAGTGTGTTTTAACAGTTGCTAAGGCATTATTGACTGAAATCGTACCCAGATGGGGAATTCCTAAGAAACTGTCAAGTGACAATGGGTCACATTTTGTGAATGGAGCCATTCAGAAAATGTCTGAGTACCTAGGAGTTGATCTGAAGACTCACTGCGCCTACCACCCACAGAGTGGAGGAGCAATGGAGAAAGAAAATGGAACTATTAAAATGAAACTCTCAAAGCTGGGTGAAGAGACAGGGTTGAACTGGGTTAAAGTACTTCTCCTTGTGCTTATATACATGAGAGGAAGGCCCAGGGCAAAAACAGGCCTCTCCCCTCATGAGGTCAACACTGGAAGACCAATGAACACAGGCCTAGGTGCCCCTACTCACACAGACCTCACAACAGAACATGTGAATGATACAATGTTAACATACTGCACTAATCTGTCAAAGGTTCTGAACAACATCCACAGGAGTGTGAGAGCTGCTCTACCCACTCCCATTGAAGGCCCGCTGCACGACATCGAGCCTGGGGATTGGATAGTCATCAAGGACTGCTAGAGAAAGCACTGGAGCAAGCCACGCTGGTTGGGTCCATACCAAGTTCAACTGGTCACTCAGTCTGCTGTCAAGGTTGCTGAAAGAGGAACCTGGGTCCATGCCACACTCTGTAAGAAGGCTCCAGCGCTAGAAGATACAGTGAAAGAACAGTTAAATTGAAGTTACCTAAAGAGCGGTGTAGGTTGTGGTGCTAGTAACCGTCAACTCCAACACAGCCTGCGACCATGGAACCCCTTCAGGAGGACCGGAGGAATGAAATGCACCATCGGATGCCTGCTGATTTTAAGTATTGTTGTTGTCATACCGATAGTGTGGACCTTCAAACCGCACTGTGTTGATCATGGACAGATTGTAAATATGACACATAATGAAGCAAGGAAAGAGACATTTGTACACCATAAGAAAAGGCCTGAACGACAGACACATATAGGGCCCAAATTTTAACAGACTATGTTAATCTCTTGTGACATGATTAACTGCCCCCCGGATGGGGATTGCTTTGTACTGACAAGCCCATTGTTGAATGATGATAAATGGTATTGGACCCACTTAAATACAGGAGGGAGCGCTATGTTCCCCTCCTCATACTATTTTCCCAACCATGTGAATAGGTGGAGATATTATGATGATTATTGTACTGTTAACATTTCCAAACCTCTAGGAGTAATCCAGGATTACTGGTGTTTCAGTACTATTGAAGACAACACCCCTTGCAGACCACCTGACTACCCCAAGGGTAGACCCGCTATGATGTGTCCCATAACAGTCGCACAAACTACTGTAGTTCCTACTCTTGCTTCATGTCGTCCTAAGCCAGGTAGAGTAAAGAGAGCCCTGTTAGAGTCAGACAACATAGCCCGTAGGATAATGGTTTATTATGCAAAGCACAAGAACATGACTAATTGTTGGATCTGTCAACACATACCAACATCCTCACGTTCCCCTATGTTAACCCCTATCCCATTTTCGGTAGCAGACTGGCAGGCACATGGTTGGATGGAGGTGGCAGCACAAATGACCGTGCCAGATAAGGACTGTTATACCCCGTCAGCCATTCCTGACCAGCCGAGTGAGGCCAACTTAAATTTGGTCTATATGGTGATAGTAGAATTTAACAACCGCCGTCGTCCTGTGGGAGTGAACATATCCACATTATTTAGGTTAACCTACGACCAGCGAATAGGAGCATGCGGCTATACTGAAAGGATGCAAATGACCCTGGTGCAGACAGACTGTCGCACTAAGGAGGATGAAGCCAGATCAGGTATAACTTGTAATCCCTTACCTTCAGGTTTTCCTGTTCATATTGATGCGGTGGTTAACTATATCCCATGGGAAACATACATTAATATAGATTCAATGACCATCAATTTGTATAATTGTTCTACTCCTGCCATACCTGAGAAGCTCTGTTTGCGTGATTGTGTCCAGACTTGGTCACCAATACCTGTTTATGAATTGCATAACGTCTCGCTCTGTATTACAGACACTTCAGGAGCCACAAGGAGTTTAGGACATAATGACTGTCCTGCCATGACTTGAACCAACTTCCCGGCTCTAGGAGCATTGCCAGAGCAGGTCTATATATAGTCTGTGGTGGGAAAGCATACAATCGCATTCCTAGAGACGCAAGTGGGGTAAGCTATATGGCCTACTTGGTCCCTTTGATTAGGCGAGCAGAGAAATGGGGAAATGGCAGCCTTATACCAATCCCAACCTCGCCATAAGTGAACACTTACTAAAACCCAATGTATATTCAGTGTTTTGATCCCAGGATATGGCACATACACCTCACAGGAAGAGATAATGGCCCTGTCCACAGTGATGGAGAAACACATGAATTTGACCACTGACACAATTGCAGCAATAGGCACGGAGCTGAGTGAAACCCGTTCAGTTGCTCTACAAAATAGAATGGCACTACATATGATTTTGGCTTCCCAGAGTGGTGTCTGTAAGGTGGTGGGATCGGAGTGTTGTACATTCATCTCTGATGTGTCGCAAAAGTTAATCAATTTATTCCAAGAAACTAATAAATGTATAGAAGAGCTTCATACAGTTCATGGGTGGGACACATTCTCAGGATTATCCTCTATGGTAGGTCCCTGGGGAATGACAATATACAAGCTATTGACTACTGCCTTGGCCGTTGTTGCCATTTGTTTGCTTGTGGTATATTTTTGACCTGTTTAATAAAAATATGTGTTTCAAAGTTTACCACACAGGTAATGGTCCAGAAGCATGCAAATGAGGATTCAGACCTTTCAGATTTGTTCCCGTTCCCTAATTATTGGGGTGATAATATCATAAAAGATCATGTTGTTAAGGAGCATTGTTAGTAGCAGTCTAAAGCCTATTGAGTTGATGCCTAATGATCTGTGAGTAAAATTGCTGAAGAGTTAACATTACATGACATTTCCTAATATATGGCGGATGGTCAGGGAAATTTCTTCGACTAATGTATTCTTACTGATTAAAGTATTGAGTCCTCATGTTTAGATAAGAAAAGGAATGTCGGTTGTGCTATAACTGTGGGAAAGGAAGAATGAGGTGTCGAGGTAAACGTAAACCTTCAGTCAGGATGGGGGTAGATGCAGATCAACAAGTTTTAGGACAGGATAGAGGAAGACACACAACAGGGGGTAGGAAGGATAAGTACATATGTTGTTTTTATGGTGCGACCATGTAGATTCTTACCCCCACCCATTTCTCTATAAGTATTGAATGTACATCCAAATGCTTTAGAGATTATTCACTGTTACTTTGTAACCTGTGTACTCTCTCCTTGCAAGAATAAACTGTTAATTGTGCAATTGAGTTTTCCTCTGTCTTACCTACCATTTTCGTAAACTGTTTGGAACAGTGTGAACTGCCATCACAGTTCACACTGTACATATGTGACAGGCGTGAAAGAGTTTGGAGATGCCGTGGTGAATGTAATGCTGCCTGCAACATCATCCAGCATGAACGGTTTGGCGGTGGGTCAGTGATGGTCTGGGGAGGCATATCTATGGTAGCCAATGATATGCTAGCCAACGGTACACTGACTGCAGTTAAATACTGGGATGAAATCCTCAGACCCATTGTCAGACCTTACGCTGGTGCAGTAGGCTCTGGGTTCCTCCTGGTGCAGGACAATGCCCGGCCTCATGTGGCCAGAGTGTGTAGGCAATTCCTGAATGCCTGGAAGGCATTGATGCCATTGACTGGCCCTCATGTTCTCCAGACCAGAATCCAATTGAGAACCTCTGGGACGTTATGTATCGTGCATCCGACGCCGCCAAGTGGAGCCACAGACTATCCAGGAGCTCATCACTGATGCCCTGATCCAGGTCTGGGAGGAGAACCCCCAGGACAACATCCGTCATCTCATCAGGAGCATGCCCAGACATTGTTGAGAGTGCATACTGGCACGTGGGGCCATACACACTACAGAGTCACATTATGGGTTGTTGTGATGAAATTTGCGCAAGTTGACACAGCCTGTGATTTCAGTTGTTTACTTTGATTTTCAGTGCAAGTTTGAATCCAGCCCTCAGTCAGTTGATTTTGGTTTCCATTGACCGTTGTTACGTCATTTTGTTCTCAACGAATTACGCAATGTACAGTAAAATTTTTTATCTTTGATAATTCAGTCTTTGAGGCCCGATGTGTGATTTAAGTGTTCCCTTAATTTTTTGAGCAGTATAATATAGATGCAATGCTTTTTTGTATAGTGACAGTGAGGAAAGACTGTTTTTTTTACTGAGTCATAGGCCAGATTCAAACACACATGCTGAAACCCATACACACATTAGGCAGCAGATTAGACTGCCAGAACCCCCTTATGTTGGTGAAAGTGCCACTCCATCACCCTTTTTCTGGGCAAACTCTGTCAACATCACACCCAGTGAGTCACAGTGACAGGTGAGAACTGTACCCAACCTAAATGTCCTGTGTCACAATTCAAAGCCTGCAATGCCCAGGACCTACACATTACAAGAGCATGGCTCTTGTAAGAGCATGGCAAGTTTTGGGTTTAAACTTACCACAGGAGGCCAGTATAAAAAGGTATGTTCTTGATACTGGTACTCTGGATAAGTGTCTACTAACTAAGGTAAACATTTTTCTGGAAGCCGTTGTTTAATATCCTTGCTGTCTTCACCAGTGTTTCTAACACTTGTGAGATCCTCTGACAATGTCAGCTGTGTTTGTTTGTTTTTAATTTTGAATTATAATTAAACCCTAAACAAAGTAAAGTAGAATAAATAGTTATAAGTATGAATGACAAGGAAAAAAAGATCAATATCGGTGTAATGTTGAGGTAAGGCAGGACCGAGGTGCAGAGTTGGTGGAACAAGGATTTTTAATAACCAGGCTTAATAACAGGCTCAAAAACAAAAGGCTTGAAACAGCAATGTCACGTAAAACAATGACCAACCACAAACACAGAGAACTGGGGAAACTAAATAGAAGGGTAATGAGGGGCAAATGAGATGCAGGTGAACTCAATTAACACAGGGAATTGAAACAAAACATAGAAACACACAAACTAGAACAAAAATACATTAAACACAGAAGTGCAACAGCCGGCATGGCACAAGCCATGCCTGACTGTTACAATTGGTTATGTTTATAATGTTGTTTGTGCTCCACTGTTTGCCTTTTGTCAAAGCAAATCGTGCTGCTGAGAGTGCACCTAACAAATAGAATATTTCAAATGTTCAGTTTTTCTGTATGATCTGGGGAAATGAAGGGTCTCTAATGTGGTCCTACATTTGGCTAGCTGTTAGAAAGTGCAGATCTGTTTCCATCTCATTTGGTGGACAGTGTCTTCTACATCAGGCTCTATCGAAAAGTAAGGGAATACTCACTGATTCTGTACATTGACAAGGGTTTTATTATTTTTGGTTCAGTCACGAGCCCCTAAAGTGTGCAGCGTTACAGTCACTGTTTCCAGTCAGCTGCATCATTGCAAGATCAGGATCTCCTTCATAGGGCAATGCAATTTGGCAGCAATGTCTAGTTTTGGGGGTTTAATAATCAAATATGGCTGCCTTGTCTCTAGATACTCCATGCGGTGGCTTGGGCACCAGTGAGCTCAATTGCGGAAGAGGGCTGAAGAGTGCATTCCTTCCAGCATGTAATTATTTCGTTCTAGACTTCCTGGTTGACCAAGATACCCAGAACAGCATTGAATCTGTATTGGAAGACACATCTCGACATTGACTGTCTGGAACCGGTGGGAGTTGCTGCGATTAAGCAGGGCCTTTTTCTGTTTCACAAAATTGTGAGATAGACTGTACAAAAGTTTTCAGACCCTTTATTCAATAATACACTGCTCAAAAAATTAAGGGAACACTTAAATCACACATTGGGTCTCAATGAACGAAATATATTAAAGATCAAAATCTTTGCTTTACTGTTTAATTCGTAGAGAACAAAATGATGTAACAACAGTCAATGGCACCAAAATCACCAAATAATTGAGGGCTGGATTCACACTCACACCAGAAATCAAAGTAAACAATTAAAATCACAGGCTGTTCCAACTTGCGTGAATTTCATCACAGCAACTCATAATGTGACTCAGTAGTGTGTATGGCCCCCACGTGCCTGTATGCACTCCCGACAACGTCAGGGTACCGTTGGCTAGCACATGGAGGTCTATGTGACCCTCCAAGGACACGCCTCCCTAGACCATCACTGACCCACCGCCAAAGTGGTCATGCTGGATGATGTTGCAGGCAGCTTAACGTTCACCACGGCGTCTCCAGACTCTTTCACGTTTGTCATGTACTGTACTCAGCATGAACCTGCTGTCATCCGTGAAGGCATGTATGGATGTGCCATCCTGGAGGAGCTGGACTGCCATGGCAACCTGAATGGGCTGCAGGTACCGCCTCATACTATCAGTAATGACAAGGACATTAGCAAAATGCAAAACTGGAGAAGAATCAGTCAGGAAGGATAAGGGGAGTGCAATTATCTGTGGCCACCACCTGCAAAACCATTCCCTTTGTTGGGGTTGTCTTACTGTTGCCTCTCCAGTGCACTTGTTGTCACTGTCATTTGCACCAAAACAGATGACATTGATTCACAATCACTTATGCTTCCCAACTGGACAGATTGATATCCCTGAAGTTTAACTGACTTGGTGTTATAGTGTGATGATCACGTGTTCCCTTAATTTTTTTGAGCATTGTATTTAAAATATGAATTATTACAATTAACTTGAGAAATAAACATGCATTTTTCTGGACAATATCAATATGACTATACCATGAGACTTATCAAGGGTAGAGCTACGTTGAAGCACACTTGATACGTAAAGTCATTTCTTTGAGCTGATATGCATCATTTACTCCTCTGGGCCAGTTTTGCGGACCCATTGTATCTACAGACCCATTGTACCTAGTCACTCCAACAACTAAACCATCAAGCATAGAAGCCTGAACCACTTGACATGTTTGTTAGGTGTGGGGATAGGGTCGCTACAATGTAAATAGTCCATGCAGAGACATATATTGAGTTATAAACAAATCCACTTATTCTGTGTTTGTGTGAGTTCTGTCTGTATCTAAAATCTATAATGGTATTGTATGTAATCAGGAGCTTTAATTTAATCAGGTCCTGGCTTCGGCAAAAAACATACTCACATTGTTTATCATCAACATTGGAAGTTTATTTCAAGTTAAAGTACAATGAAGGGTTGCTATGAGTAGGTATATGTATGTTATTAGCGACAACTCAACAACAAACCAACAAACTCCATCGCAATAAACGTTCTAAATAAAAGTGTGAACGCGGGACACTATTTTCCTTAATTTTTTTTTTAAACACAAAGCCTGGTCGTTTTACAGTACATAACAGACATTACTTCCTGTCAGAGGAATTAATTAGTATGTACTGTGTTAAACTCAAGTCACTCGATTTGCCAAATTATTCAACATTCAGTTTGAATATGTTTAAACGACTTCTTTCCATGAAGTAAAATGTTTTATTTTTGCTGCATAGTGATGGTTTTGAAGACACTTTGATTTTGTGAGGGAACTTCAAGTCACGCTTACAAAGTATTGAATCCTGTTTCCACCTGGCACAGAAGTTATTCCATGCAGACTGCTTGAGTTAAATACTCTACAACTGGCTATTTGTTTCCTAGTAATTCTAGTTGGTATGTGGTGTATTACTTATGAATAAATTGTCTTGAGCAAGGAGATTCATTACCAAGTGATAATATGTGATTACCAACCGTCCATGTAACAAATGAATAACCACACTTGAGGAATAAAGGGCGATTTCCTGGACACTGATTAAGCTTTATCCTGCACTAAAAAGCATTTCATTATCAATTGAGATTATTTGTTTGAGTAGGCTTTTTAGTACAGAACTAGGTTTATCTTTGTCTGGTATTTGGCCCAAGTTTAAAAATAAAAAGTTGCAAAAGGTTACTATTGACAGCAAATGTTGTCATTGGAAAACAACATTTTGAAGTCAAATTTTTTAATATCATTTGGGCTTAAGTGAATCCACCCTATGTATTTGTTCAGCACAATATAGGATTTATTAAATATCATAATTCCAGGACAAACATTTACATGCCTGCATGCTTTCTCACCAAAATGGCAGCTATTAGAAAGAATGATGGCTCAGAAAACAAAAACAAAACTATAAATTCATATAAATGTCGGCATTGTCTTCCTAATAGATCTACTGCATACACAATACCACCTCTTAACATTATATACACGTTATTTAACTCAACTTTTACAGTTAGTCTATCCTTATCCTTTCTGGTATATATAACAATGGTAAAAAGGAAACTTGATTGTATTTTTCTTCTAATTTTAGAAAACATTAAAATCAAAAACCAGTCATCATTTTTTAATCAACATATGGATAAATTCACATTTTATTCCACAGAGGCTCCTTCCAAGTTTTATTTTATTTTTTTTACATCTTGGAATTTAACTTGAAATACAAAACAATACCTCTGAGTCTGACCATGTTCAAAGCTTTCTCGCAGGTTGAAATATAGTATAAAAAATCTTCAGTGCTGGGAAGTTATTTGAGATATTACCTACAATGTACCCCTTGGTAAAGTTTTACTGTGCTCACGTTTTTTTATCCTTTGAAAACAACCAACCTCAATGCATCAAACCTGATTTAGTGACTATGAAATGTTGATATCTGTGAGAAAAAGAGTTCTAATTCTACATTCAGACACAACCCTTCTCCAGCGATTGGCCAAACACACTTCCATTGAACTGCTAAATGCAGCATGATTTGTTTCTGCTACTAAATCCGCCTTGTTAATGGCTCGTCAGAGTCTTCATGGGATTTATTTTCCTTTAGCTCACTTCATCATCTTCTTATCAATACATCACCGTGGTTTTCAAGAACAGTCTCCCATCTGCAAGAAAGGATGCAGAAGACAGGAATCAACCAATAGCATACCGGCCTTACTGACAGCAAGCAGATATGACTGTGCCACGTTCAATCCTGTGTCAGCTGATGCCGGAACTTCTACAAACACGTTAAAGACAATTGAATCGCGAATTACAGTTTCTCACAGCCCATGGAATTATGTTATGGTGAGAAACAATCTTAACATCCAATCTTATGTGAAAAACAAATAACTCAAGATTTATCCTCAAGATTTAAAACATCTTCCCCCTGCCTTGTAGCATAGTAAAAAATAACAGTGAAAACTAAAAAAATTGAACACCAAAAAAAGAGGTGGGTATTGTGATTTCGCATTACCCACGACATGGTTCATTCAATAATGCACTGCTGAAGTAACAGTGAAACTTGCTATTTTCATCTCAACTTGTTGTATGCTATTTTCATCCCTTTGAATTATGCCACTAGGATGGGCACCAGAAACTTTGAAAACCACTCTTCAAACTATGGTACAATGGCGCATGCAAAAGATAAGTTTAGTACCTACAGCAGAACATTTAAATGTGTTAATCCAATTTTCTTGTTGTTCTTTTATTTACTTTGTATATCCAGGTTTAAGGTTCATATCTGTGGTTGTGGTCGGTAGGCATGAACAATGCCTTCATACTAAGGTGATACATTAGTGCATTATCTCTACCAACAAAATATTTCTCTGGACAGCACATACACATATACAGAGCAGGTAATTGCAGCCAAAACACTGTGGACCAAACCCATTGTGCAATAAGTTCTCTCACTGCTGTTGCCTGTTTTTTGTATTGTTTTACTTGGACATAGTATTTACATCTGATTTTACATTCCCTTTTTCTTTTAAATAAAACAAACACAAAATCAAAAATATCAAAGCCTGATTTTGATCTTAAAAGGTGCCACACATCATTTGTCCCCCATGTGGAAGATATGTGAATTCTTAGAACATGTGAATTATTAGAACAATTTTGCTATATTCAAACCAATTTCTCCTCTCCCCCGCTACAGTTAGACTCCACATTTCTCACATAAACACAAATTTAGGAACCTTTTGTCAATAATTTTTGTAACCTTGAAATTCGCTAATTGGTAAGTAATAGTGTGGAAAGCACAGTCATTCCTCAAATATTGTAGACATACATGTATTATGAAGCATTAATGGAGGTATGGAACCTTTAACAAAACAATGTACATATATGAGTTTATATTAAATTGCAAGTTAAGTGAAAATACTTTTTTTCAAGTTTAATACCAAATAGGATCATGCTGTATAAACAATGTAAAAAAAAGTGTATTCTGATTTGACAAAATCTGAAATCTTCCAAAACACATTCAATGGACCTACTCTTTTTCAATAATCTTCCAGTGTGTTCCTTGGAAAAATATGTTAAAAAATATCATCACACAAAATGTTATATTTAACAACACATATGTATTATCTTAAAAAGGTCAAGTTTATTATTATGCGCATTATCTGTAGGATCAAGCTGTGGTACCAAGGAGTAGCAGTTGAAGTGACTCTTTCTTCAGTGTTTTTGTGTTTCATCCACTAAAGTAGGGGAGTAGGAAGTAAAACCAGGCCCATACAACCGTCTACATATTTAATTCTCGACAAAAGGCAAATTGCACGAGATATCCAATGTTGTATGCTGGCCCAATTGCACGTCGCTTGTGTTTAGGACATCTTAGCTGATACGCTTGTTTGAACATAATATTCCACTCATGATATAAAGCGCTTTACAAATGACACTTCCTGTATAAAAGGAGTGTTTATTGAAAAAGGCAGAGCCATTCTCCCCCGATGCTATCTCCAGACACCTGCAACCTAATGAGCTTTGTCCATTTTCAAAGAACACTCGTCTGAGTGGTCCCGTTGCCTCCGACGCGGCCTGGTAAAAGCATCTGTTAGGCACAGCTCAGGAGCGTGTTTGACGTTTATTACCCCTGTATTTCCTCGCCGAGAGAGCCACCGCTGCATTACTCTGCTTTAAGCAGCCCTTCCCTCTCTCTGGCAGTGGACCTAAATAATTCAATTTAAAAGGGAAAAACACACCGAAAGACGTTAAGCGGAGACAGATTGAAGTGAGAGATGTGTTGCTGCCTGCAAGTCAGACATGACATAATGTCAGACCCTAGACAGAGAGAGCTGAAAGGGTACAGCGGGTTTGTGAGAGGAGTCAAAGAGACGTGAGGAGTTGATTTGATGTACTATTCACATACACTTGAATCACAAGAATTGATCTTTAATCTCCACATTGAACCATTTAACATTTGGCCTCATAAGATTCATGCCCACCGGCAACATGTTGAGCCTTACTCAAATAAGGACAGTCTTGATGCTATGTGAAAAATTGTAATAGAATATGACTATAACCATCCAACATAAGCATCTTTTACTAGTCCACATTCTCTCACAATAACTTCCTAAATCTTACAATCAATGTTCACATTTTGATAGGACAGCTACCAGCGCAGCAACATGCACCCAATCACTGAGCCTTCTGTTGTCAGTGCATCACTGTGGTGTATGTGTACAAAAAAATGGGATGGAAAAAGAACAAAGGCTTGTTGTGGGGAGGTGGGAGAGAGGGAAGACAAACACAGGGACTAATTATCCAGCACTGCCATGGGTCTCTGAGGCATTGCACTCTGGCCGCCTCTATTCAAGCAACACTGCTGAGTTACTGTATGTGTAAAAGCCATTACAGCCTGAATTCAAAGGGCAAAACATGGATAGGGATGAGTACACAGACACGGCCATGACCATGCCACCACCGCCACAGCCAGGCAAGATGAAATGTCATGTCTTTCTCTGTGTTGGTCTGTTTGACTGTCTCGGTCTGTCGGATCAGCTTCACTGTCACCGCTGCTTATATGTACTATAGTGACAATGGTAAGGGGAGGCGAAAGCATTGCTGATCATCACCCTTAATGTAGTGTGAAGCAACGAATCAGGTGTGATAGTGTGAAAAACATCACAATGCTCAGGGAAAATCTGAATTATCAGCAGATGGTTTATACGTCTATTTTTAAGGTTCTGTCCATAATTGTTGAGACACAATTTTCAATGTGGGCAAACAAATTGGTGGAACTCCTTCCATCGTTGTTCTGTTTTAATTAACTTCCCCTGTCTCCAATTTGCAATACTACTGCAGATGCTGAAACATAATGATTTAAATTTTTAGAGTGATAAAAATATATGACGTCTTGACGTGTTGTTTTATGAAAGAAAGCCTAATTAAAATATGTTAAAACTTTTGCCATTTGTATATTGAAATCCAGATGAAATTTCATTAAATGGGATAAATATTTCATTATATGCTAAATAAAACAAAGGGATTTTTGGCTTCTCTCAGCATAAAATGCCTTTGAAAGATTAATTAATACATGTAAATTATGCAAATTATGCCCATGCAAATACATTACGAAGACAATTAAAGGATCCATTAATTACAGTCTTTTTTGCTTCACTGACATTGTCATTTAATTTTAATTTCACTTTAACTGTTTTGATGTTTAATCTTGCAACAACTAACTTTATCTGTCTGTGCAGGGTCATGTAAACTTGCCGAATGCATCGGAAGGCAAGCAGGCGGGAACCAGAGAGGAGATATTGGAGGAAGATATTCACATGCGCAACATCGTAATGGTGTTAGAGCCAGACAAGAGCTGCAATCCCAGTAGCATCACAGCCTGCTAGCTGCTACAACAGCCAGAGCTCCTTCTTGGAACCAATTCAGAAACACTGCAAAAGCAATTAATAAACACAGACTGTGTTAATATCGCAGAATTATAGAAGTGTGACAAAAGACAAATAGAAATAATTAGTTCTCGCGTAAAATTATGCTCTTGATAATTTATTTTTCTCCCCCACGACCTAGCCTGAGTTGAGTTGAAAATACAAAATAACATTTCTCCTGGCTTTTATGCCTTTGATAGGCTTGAGTGTTTTTTCTTGCGCTCTTTGCCTGTGTAATTTATCAGCATCATTTTTTGCCATTTGAAGGTAATTATGGAATACTAGGCAGCGAGCAGAGGAGAGGAGTGGAGACATGGGTGTTAGACACATGCCTCTCTAATTGAACAAAAGCACACATTGTTCTTTAGCAACTCAACCTCCTCTTGAGTCTTTTCTCCAAGGCTATGATCAGTGACATTGTTAGCCCAAGAAATGGTATGCTTCATAGCCACATCACATCATATTATGAAATATTGCTATAATGTCCTCAGCTGTGAGGTTGGCAAAATGTTCAGGTGTACCTGAACATTAAATTAAATATGTATGTTTATTTTCAATTAAAACTATGCCAGTGGTTGTGACATGACTATGGCTATGATCACATTCAAAGTAATGCAATATAATAAGGAAATGTGAAAAGTTAATCTCCATTTAATAGAGTTTAACAATTAAACTATAAATACGCTGTTTAAAGCAAATCTTAATTCTTTCAATTTCAAATTAAGGCTGCTAAATATACTAATTTGGTATGAAAGTGGGTGCTATAAATGGTCTCTATCCAGAAGTTAATCTTTTTAGTGAAATCATGACATATGGTTTTCCTTTTTTTGAGGACAGATGCCCTATTCACATCTCTCCACTGAATGAATGACATTTAATTAAGCAAGAATCCTCCCTCCTTATGGTACAAATTGCTTGATTTGTTCCCTTATAACATCTGTGGCAAAAATACATTTTTAAGTAGGCTAATCATAACAAAGATAAAGGGACTCATACTTGTTAGTGACAGAATTTTAAACTAGAAATATTTGTCCACTTTTCATAGCCATTTAATGTGTAATTTTCATATTTTCTGTGTGAAATTGAGACCTGTCATTTACAAAGGAATAATGTTAGGGAGGACGGGGAAGGAACTGACGAAGAGACACTGTTATGGATTTTTAGAGGAAGACATTATGGTACTAATGAAGAAAGAGTACCTAGGGTCTGTGTCCCAAATAGTATTATATTTCCTACAACGGCAGTACATTTGACCAAGGCTCTATAGGCCCTACCTATAATATAGGGTGTTATTTGGGTTGCAAACCCAGAAAGTAGTCTTCAGAGGTTAGCACCACCCCCTCCATCCTCCCAAGGCAAACAAAAAAGCCAAACAAACAAATCCATTATAAATGTACACAACACGGCTTATTCATAAAATGAATGTGTTGATTATTACTTTTTTATAATACATACATTTTATTGGTTTTGAGTGTTTTTTAAAAATGTATACAAAGTCAAACACACTTGTATACACATACAGTGCACACAGTGCCTTTGCAAAGAAATGTTCAGGAGTGCAGGCACAAACGCTTGAATTTACACGACCATTAGCACAAACGTTTGTTTTAACCTAAAAGTAATGCTGAACCCTAACCCCTAATTCTAATCCTAAAACTACCCCATATTGTAACACAAACCAGAATTGTAAGTTTTTCTGAAGACTCAACACCTAAGCCAGAAATAACTTTTTTCCTTTGTGTGGTCCAGCTAGAAAATCCTGGACTGCATTTTTGGATTTTACTACTTTACCTATATATAGTAAAACCAGGATCTCACATGTTTATTTTTTCTATCCTTGTGGACCAGAATACCAGAAATCCAAGTTCCCTATCCCCTAGTTCTAAATTTAACACTTACCTTAACTTTAACCTAATTTACCTAAAGTTAAACAAACCGTAATACATAACTCTAACCTGTAATGCCTAAAAGTATCCCGAATTCTAACATTAACCCCAACTGTCTTTTACCCTAAACCTAATCCCTATGCCATAAACAGCCTTTTTCCTACTGGCTAAAAAACCTTGTGGAGCCTTGCTTATTCAGGTTTTACTATATTTGTGGAGATATTGGGTGGCCCCTAAATGTAAACACACGCATACACAGAAACCTTCTATTATTAACAACAAAATTAAATAAATTATTTTTTAACAGCACAAAAGTTTGTGCTTTTTTCCCACACTAGGCTATGTACAAGCCTTACCACTTTCAAAAATATAAATGGCCAATCCCGAAGTTCCATGGCATGTGAGTGACATACTGTCTGCCCTTCCTATTATAAAACACAAATATATCTGGCAAAAGCCAGTGATCATGACCCAGTACTGTGGCCCAGATGGCTGTACAATTAACAGCAGGCAGAGTTAAAAAAATAGAAAAAGAGAGAGGGAGATAGAGAGAGACAAAGAGGGGAGATGAAGAGAGACTGACAGAGGAAGAAAGATTAATAGAGAGATGAAGAGCGAGTATGAAAGGGAGGGAGAAAGTGAGAAGGAGCAAAACAGAGAGAACAAGAGAGAGGTATAAAGAGATGAATGTTCTCCTAAGGTTCATGTACCTTGTATTGTCCTCTCAGCATCTGTTCTTCCAGTGCTGCGGTCACTCTCCATCTCTGGGGTCAGCGAGTCTGGGTGAGGAGAAATATAGAACAGAACCACTGATATACACACGGACCAGCCACACTAAAAATGTTCACAAAAATTTTTAACTTTTTTCTATGAATAAAGACGGACATGATAAGATGTTGAATAATGTAACAGAGCAATTAAGCGCTGATTTTGCTTGCTCTAACTAAAAGAATAATACCAAATAAAACTATTTGAGTCATTAACATAAAAAGACTGAAGCTGGGATGTACAGTACTGTCCAGCACAGTAAAGTTCAGTAATCTGTAATCCCTAAGTGGTGTAAGAAATACAGCTGTTCGTATACATAGATAACATACTAAAAACTAAAAACAACAACATTTGAAGTAATAACAATGCATTGGTCTGAAGCTGAAAAAATAAAATATTCACATAACCATACCCATGTCCTACCAAGGTTTTTATCAAACTGTGCTGCCCTACAACAGTAGCTATGTTGGTCTATTGTACTTCAAACAATTTATAGGCAGTTTAGGATTCAAACTTTCTCAAAAAGCCTAATTTCGTAGTTTTAGAGGAGGTGCCTCTAAGTATTAGATTATTCACCAAACACAAAGATTTTATCCCATTCGTTTAGCACTTTGCGTCATGCAGAAAAGCCTGTAGCCGCAGTATACTGGCAAAACAACATTTATCCTAGGTAACCTACAGCCTTTATTCAAAAATAAATTAAAAAACAAGGCATTCTTTAGCATAATAGGCACAACACAATGATTACTGCAAAGCTTCTTTATCCAACTCTTCCAACTGTGAGTTCCTAACAGGATGGGCTATCCCTTGATTCCTGTAGTGTCAACTATCAGCATTAGACACTATATGTATGAGATAACTACTCCCCCGCAATCCCGGTGTGTTAAGCCTGTTTTACCCATAATACTTAATGTTTCCACTGCTAAATAGTAACCAAATTGTGCAGTGGTGTGGTGGACATTACCAAAAAAATCCAGCTTCTTGTGGCATCAGGACTGAGAAAGTTCCCTGGATCAATGGTAGTATCCTAAGTCATCACGCAGCAGAAGAACTAGGAGGTACCAGTGGAAGGACACCAACAAGCGTACAGAGAGGGTCAGGTGCTCTGTCATCCAGCTGGTGTTCTCTTTTCTACTTGACAGGGGCATGCAAACAATCCACCACCTTGGCATCAAACATTGTTGTCCTGGGCTTTAAAGTAGGGATGCGGGTTACATCTCGTGGATAAGTGCCATGACATCTTTCTAGAGAGTAAGAAAAGCTTGTCTCTACAGTGTGTGTGTTGGTTTGTTGCAAAAGGGGTGTTAAAACTATATACAGACAAATTATCTTAACTAGGATGCAAAATGTCTAAGTCTTATAACCGAAGGGCACAGACCATTTTACTACAGGATCAAACAGGATCCTACTGGACAGTCTGACAAGGACAAGCTCAGAATTAGCTTTATTTTGTTTTGTTTATTTACTTAGTAATGTTTATTTATATTGTCTTTTTTTTTTACTGCACACCGTTTGACCTGAAAGTACTGTCTGTAAGGCAAATTCACTCAACTCCATGATTGACAATGGGGTGACTAGTGGTGGGTGGACTTGAGTACCGAGCTCACTTACAGATATTTTGATATTAAACACAGAAAGATGTTCCTGCTTTAACATGTGTTCTGTGTATGGCTGTCAAAGTTAACGCGTGCAATTAATTTAAAATACCGTTAATATTTTTAATATTAATATTTTTCTAATTTAAAGGCCGTTAATATTTTTGCCGCCGTTAACACATTTTTAATTGTTACGCCTAGGCGCCATGCAGTAACGGTACATTCACACTATTCGCGATGGAGGCGATGGCTCAATTCATTTCAGTGAAGGGAAGCGTGGCGAGCGAGTGGCTTGTTGGGCGATGCGTGGGATCCGTGAGAGGCGAAGAAAAATGGCGAAGGATTGCACGCTATTTTCCTACAGAGACGCAAACAAAAAAATGCAGCATGGAGACAGGTGGCCGAGAAAGTTGGTGCTTCAGGTGTCAATAATAGATATGCTAGCTGACTGGTAGCTACCTAATTCTAGCAAGCTGGTTTGCTAGCTAGCATTGCAGGTTGTAAGAATTGCATCAATGAGGCAAATTAATTGAGTAGAGATATATAAAATGTAAAAATGTATTAAAATACGTTTCTGTTCCAATTTCAACCATTGTAATAATCTGACGTTCCTTCATACAAATTTGCTATGCTCAAAACTTGACGCTAGTTCGCCCAAAGACACACCCACGAGTATGCTACAGGCGAAGCACTGTGGGCGATGCTGGTGTTGGCTATCCGAAATTTCGCGAATAGTGTGAATGTACCGTGAGCACTTGACTTTAGCGGGAGCTGACAGGATCGCGCTACTATCACGCATTTATTGTTTTAACTTAATCGAAGGTTGACTTGACCTGAGCTCTTCACAGGCATTTTTTCATTGGGGAGTTGGCTTGCATGTCGTGAATTGTGTTTACTCTGCACTAGTTTAAGAACAACAGCCTAAAAACGCGTTAGGCTGCACATCCGTTTGTGCAATGGATGTGAGGAAATGGGAATATCTCTTCTTGCGCCTCGCTCCCCACACATCAAACAGGAACGCTAGGTATGCTTCCCTAGCTCTGTTGCATGAATCCACCTGCTAACACTTAGCTTGTAGCATGGTAAGTTGTCATTATTTAATTTTTTTGCTAATCTAAGCTAAGCATTAGTGTTTCCACCAAAGCATATTCTCATAGTGGAATTAGCAAACTGTGCTCTTCATGAATTACAGATGTACCCTGATTTAATGTTTGTATATAACATCTCTAGCCACCATGACTACCTTATGCAACTGCCTATTCAAGTAGCCTACCTCATGCATTTGGTTGAATTTGGGAAAAATGTAATAGAGATACTTTATGAAGTATTTGGTTGTGGCTAACATCTTTCAGGAAATCTAATGTTTACAGGCATTCACCTGAACCCCATTCTAACCACATTTCAGCCCAAACATCAAAGGACAATACCTCGACCAGCTTAGGTGTGATTCAATGGGTTAAATGCCTGCACACCATGTAGCTCTCCAGATAAGAGGGGCTGATATGTGTTTTATACAGTAGCCTAACGTAGCAGATATCCTTGGTGCGTTATTCAAGAAAACAATATGAGATGGCAACATTCTATTTACATTTACATGGACTACATTTAGATGTAGCCAGTTATTGTGGTAAGTTATGGACTAACATTGTATGTATATTAAACTAAATTAAGGGCATTGACAACTTGCATTTATTTAATTCCAAGTCAAGCACTGTCCATAGTTTGCAATAAAACAAAGTATGTCTTTACCATAATGCACTGCTTTTTAAACAGCAAAGTGTGTATTAAGGGCAAAATTTAAACACATTCTAAAAATGCAATTAATCGCAATTAACTACAGAAGATTATGCGATTAATCGCGATTAATTATTTTAATCGTTTGACAGCACTAGTTCTGTGTAATTGCCAGCTTCCTGTTATGGGTAAAACATATTATGTTCGCTCAGCACTCCAGTCCACCTTCACTAGTCACAGCTCAACATCATTGTAAAACAAGAAGTTTAATTAGTTTGACAAGCTAGGTGCTGAAAGATTTTTGCATGGGAACTTTTTGAAGTGAATTGAATATCCTGATTGGTAAAAATCACTCGTATGTAACCTAGCTCAAACCTTGATCTCATAAAAATTGTTTGAACCAGAAAAGGAACCAGGCAAGCCTAGTTCAGCTGGCACGTGATTAGAATTGACAAATGTTGTTGCCCTCACTGGATTTTTACCTGGGTCTCCCACATGAGAGGCTGTGTCTTTAACCAATACGCTACAGAGGTAAACGTTTGCCAGGTGTCGGTATAGTGTCTCGACATTAGATAATTTCGTCAGGCATTAACGTCACGCCAAGTTTGAATATTTTGCTAGGCAGCATTAAGCATTGTGTTAAACTGACTAACGTTTCTTATTAAGATCACCTCCACCACAAATAGCATCTATGAAATGTATGGGTTTTGCCACTGGCTGTTTTAACAGCTTATTAGCCAGCAATAGGCTTGCTAGTATCTACAAACTTACTAATTGGAATAGTCATAAGAATTGAGCAATTGCTAGTGAGACTGAAGACGAACTTTACACTGCCAAAGCTATTTCATTTCATGGAACAACAATGTTAGTTTTTCTTTCATTCGTGAATTGACATTGATACAATAACTCTCAATATAGGCAGGGTTTTTCCTGCATAGAGTAATTTTTGGCGCCCGCCAAAGAGGTTTTAGCGAGTGCCAAAGGAAAATCACCAGCGCCAGAATTGTAAGAATTGAAAAAAAATAGCATTTCAAATCTTCTCTGAATGTGTTTAATAGCAATTTATCAAACAACTGTTGAACAAGCAGAACATAAATCTTAGGCTAATGAGATCCTCTAACCAACGTAATTTTCCCATGTCGGTTATTTCGTTTTTTAATCCTGTTAATACTTTCCACTTAAAAACATACTACCGCATGTGCAGTCACATGACTCCGCCCCGTCCAGTCAGCTGCATGAAACAACATGGAGAACTCAAACGCAGAGTCAACTGAGCAACTTGTACCAAAGAAAAACGCATTGTCTGTCGTTTGGACACATTTTGGCTTCAGTAAAGACGCCACCTAACAAAATTAAGTCAAATGTAAACACTGCAGAAAAACAGTTTCAGCGACCAAAGATGATACCACCAATCTGTTTCAACACTTGCAGCACAATCACGTTACCGAATATGAACAGTGCATGGTTCAAAAAATAAGAGACTGACAAGCACCCAGCAACAAGTGCCTCCACAAAGCAGGTGTCAATAACAAGCATTTCTAAATGCTACACATTCAAGAAGATGGAAGAAATAACTGCCGGCATTTGTTACAACATCGTGTAGGATATGGCTTCCATAGCTACAGTGGAGCACAGTGGGTTTAAACACCTCGTTAAAACTCTCGACAAAAGATACGCTGTGCCATCGCGACCATATTTTTCCTAAACTGTGCGGCCCAACATGTACAAAACATGTCGTAAAAAGGTAGCTGCTGCACTGAAGTCTGTTCTGCACTTTGCAGCCACATCTGATCTCTGGTCAAGTAGGACGATGGACCCATACTTGAGCCTTACTTTGCACTACATTGACGATGAATGGAAGCTGCGCAACAGATGCCTTGAGACAGCATATTTTCCAGTCGATCACACGTCAGAGATGATTGCGCAGGGCCTAAGAGATATGCTTTCTGCGTGGGAACTCACACAACGGCGCTAATGTTGTCAAAGCTGCACAGCTCAATGGAAGGACATGGCAGCAGTGTTTTGGACACATGCTGCTCCTTGCAATGGGTAAGTGCACATCAGCTTAACAGACACAATGCTATAAAACATTCAGTAATCTAATTGGGGATATCTAGGTGGTGAATGGCCGATATTCTTTCTGTGTTTGTTTGTAGGCTAAGTGTCATAAACGATAATGTCTATGTTTTTATACGACTTTTTTATTCTCCTTTTCTTTTCTGTGCTGATGTTCTTGTTAAGCACTTTGTTACACGTGTTTAAAAAGGTGCTATATAAATAATATTTTACTTCAGAACACTAAATAATTACTGTGACAACAATAAAAAAAACTGTTCATATAGCACCTTAATGTTACAATGTGCTTGATGTTACAATGTAAACTTCACATTACAATACAAAGCAAAAAAAAAAAATTCTAAATAATCATTCATTAATCGTAATCGAGGTAAAATGTTCAATTAATCGTGATTTTGATTTTAGGGCATATCGTCCAGTCCTATAGACTACGATGGCATTGTCAGATCCTTTTATTTAGTTAATAAAAAGGAGAGTGAAATGCTGTGAAGCAGGATGTGACTTCTGCAACTGACTGCCTCTCCCAACCCCACACCCCTGTCCCTCAAACTCACCCCCCCCTTCCAATGTTGTAATAAAATTATATTTTTTAACCAGTTTTGTTAATGGGGTTTCATTTATTCAAGAATGACAAACAAAAATGTCTATCAAATGGTCAGAAACAACAATAAAATACATAGATTTCTGTCATAAGGTAACACATTGCCTTTACTGTACGTGGACCAATCATGCTTACTGTCGTACGTAGTCACCCCCCAAAGGCCCATTCTGAGCCAGGAATAGGTGATAGGTCAATCAAATCAATCAATCAATCAATCAAATTTATTTATAAAGCCCTTTTTACATCAGCAGTTGTCACAAAGTGTTTTTACAAAACACCCGGCCTCAAACCCCAAGGAGCAAACAGTAGTGTTGAATTTCAGTGGCTAGGAAAAACTCCCTAAGAAGGCCGAAATTTAGGAAAAAACCTAGAGAGGACCCAGGCTCTGAGGGGTGACCAGTCCACTTCTGGCTGTGCCGGGTGAACATATTAAGAGTACAAATTGTAATAATTAATAAATGCATGTGGGCTGAGTCCAGAGTCTATTTAAACTTAGTCCAAGGTTGGAAGCATGACCAGATGGACAAGGACAGGGACAACACGGGGGAGGGGGGAGGTGTCAGCACAGTGGCAGCTGAAATCGTCAGGTATCGTCTTGATCTGCAACACAACCAGGAGGACTTTGGACAGGGACAGCAACAGGTCTTTCAAGCCTGGTACTCCTCAGATGGGCCAAGACCTCATGTCCTCCTAAGTTTAAAACAGCAGGAGACAGGGAAATTTAGAAAATGCATTCCTTAGATCTACAGGGATTTATAGTGGAAAAGGAGATATGACCCTACTCCCCCAGCACAATAATATAGCAGCGTAAGACTTTGGGGCTGAGACAGGGGGGTCCAGTGACACTGTGGCCCTATCCGGGGGAGGCCCCCGACAGGGCCCAACAGGCAGGAAATCAATCCACCCACATTGCCAAGCATCAACCAAAGGGACCCCCACCAACTGCAACCACCCTGAATGAGGGCAGAGTATTGCCAGGAGACTACAGCCCAAATGCACAAGTGCAATCCTAATGCATAATTTGTTTTGACTGTGACGAGTCTTGAACGTGGGACCTCTAGCTTGGTAGTCCGCATCTCTATCCACTACGCTATTTAACAAGGGGTAGTCAGTCACTCACTCAGTCACTCAGTAAGAGACATTTCGCTCTTCTTGGCCATCTCCACTTACGCAGTCCAGCAAAAACGAGTTAGAAAAGGCCAATAAGAAGTCTAGAGAAGGATGAGTTGGCCAATACCTATCTACTCACATACATTATTTTTTGACTGGTATACACCCACCCCATCCTGTTGTTTAGGTATGTCCACATCATTTCTACAGAAGCTGCATTTAAACATACTCAGAAAAACATACAGAAAAACAAATAACTAGTAATTTCACATGAGTAAACTCACATGTTAAGTAATAGATTTAATAGAAATCGATAAATACTCTGCAGTTACTTAAACTGGCAGGAATGCCCGTTCATGTACGTATTATACATTGGAAACATGACTAGTACATTAATTTACAGTTGATGTGAATTTGCCAAAAGTCTCCAATAACCCATACTTCCTCCTTAACAATGATATGTTTTCATTGTTTATTTAACAAAAGTGGTGTATATAACAAAAAATGTAATTTCTCCAAAAATATATGAACTTCTTCATTCAATAGCTAGTGGCATCTCCATTTGCAGGGATAACTTGGAGGAAAAGTCTCCTACAGACATAAAATTTTTTTCAGGGATTTTTGCCCAGTCTTTCTTACAGAACTCATGACCAGCCAATTTAGTGAGGTTTGAGGGGGGTCTGCCATGTACTGCCTGCTAAAGGTCCTGCCACTGCATCTCAAGTGAATTAAGGTCAGCACTTTGATATAGCCAATCCAAAACACCAATCGTCTTTCTCCTAAGCCATCCTTTGGTAGACTTGCTTGAATGCTTTGGCTTGTTGCCTCGTTGGAAGAACAATTTTTGGCCCAGCTTTAGCTACTTGACTGATGGCCAGATCTTCTGTTCATGAACCCCCTGGTGTACCTCAGAATTCACAGTTCCCTTCATGATGTGCAGTTGACCAGGTCCAGAGGAGAATAAAAAGCCCCAGATCTTGACATTCCGACTACTCTGCTTGGCTGTTGGGATAAGGTGCTTTTGGTGGGAGGCAGTGTTTGGATTTCACATAACATAGCAGTTTTGATTGTGACCAAAAATGTCTATTTTGGACTTATCTGTCCAAAGAATGGACTTTCAGGTTTGTCCAGGTGGTCTCTGACAAAGTAAAGACAGGCTGTTTGGTTCTTTTTTGACAACAGAGGATTCTTTCTAGCAACCTTGCCATGAATGCCATTTCGATTCAGTGTTCTTTATATTGTTGAAGCATGCACAGTAACCTGAGATACAGCAAGGGAGGTCTGGAAATCTCCTGATATTATGTTTGGTTTGGCACTTACCTGATGTGTTATTTTACTTGTGGCTCTTGGGGATATTTTGGAAGGGCATCCACTTCTAGGCCAAGTGTCATGTTAAATGCTCTCCATTTGTAAATGATTTGCCTCACACTGGACTGATGGAGCTCAAATCTTTTTGAGATGGTTGTATAGCCTTCCCCAGACATAGAAAATGTACTTGATATTTTACTTGACACAATACCACACAAATACATTGAACCTAAAAGAATGAATGTAGTGAAATCTGCAAATGAAAAAAACAAAACTTACCGTTGAGTGAGCGCATGCTTTCTGAGGGTGAGGGATGTTTGAGGGACTGCTCGGCCTGTTCCCTTCTCTTAGACTCGTACTCCAGAACCTCTTGAAGTTTCCTCTTAGCCTTCTTCTCCTTCTTCAAACGCTTCTGGATTATTGCTGAAGGGAAAAAAGAAAGATTAATGTATGAAATAACTTTTATTTGACCTTGTTTCTTTCCAAGCAACTCAATAAGGAGTATGTTGTTTTTCACAATGACTTGGCAAGTGTGGTGAAAGATCAGAGAAACATCACAAAACGACAGGCAATCGGTCAAACTACTGAAAATCTATGCTTTTAAGGCTTTATTCAGGGCAAACTGTCATGTACACTCAAAATCATTAATGGATGTCAAAGGGAAATTGAGAAGACTGTAGGCTGGCTTGTTTTGGAAATCAGCCTTTGCCTGAAATTAGCAAAATACCAAATTCAATTTAATTTAAAGCAGCAAACTGCTAGAGGGACCTTAAAGAAAATGAGCTTTTTTATGAAATGGTCTGATTAAATAATAAAGTATTTGATTGAACTTGTGCAGTGCTTTATATAACAAAGATGTTATATTTGTTTCACTTTTGTTTTGAATGATGATGAATCATTCATTTCGATAATTCAATATGTATCCATAATTAGCCGATCTCTTGCAGTGGTGGGGAACAATACTAAGTGGTTAATTGGGAGCAGAGCCACAGAAACAGACCCCATTCATTATTTATATGTGTGTTTAAGTGTTTTAATGAGCGCTGAAGCATGCATACTTGATCACATTTCAAGGACTGCGTCCTAAATGATAACCAAAAGGCTCTGGACAAAATTAATGCACTACACAGGTAATAGTGTGCGATTTGTCACGCATGCAATGCGTTTTCTTTTAGATTTGTACCATTATGTACTGAGCAGTGTGCATACTGTGAAGTGTAATCGTTGAGTAGTTAGTAGACTGCACACAAGAAATACTACAATTATGAGTAGTCAGTGGCCCACTCAGGCTTTTTTCTATATCTCTCTCTCATTCTTTCTCTTGCTTTCTCATAATCTATTTAATACACACTCTTGCTCTCTCGCTTTACCTTTCTCTCTCTCCCTTGCTTACTCACACTCTGCCAGGTGGTTATCAGTATTTTTTTTGTGCACACACACCCCACACCCTCTTGGTACCTCTGTTCTTCTGTTCGATAGCGAGCTGTTTCTCCAGGGTCTCCCGAAGCTCTCTTTCCCTAAACAGCTCCATCTTTAGCTCTGTCTTCTCCAGTTGCACCTGCTTCTCCTGGGCCCGCGCGTTGTCAATCGCCACCTTTAGCAGGCCCTGCACACGCACAGACACGCACGCACCACTTAGCACGAAATATGCACAGCGTTGTGGAGTGCACACACACAGTGGTGATCTATTTTTCACAGACACGTGAGAGGAGCCAACACCTTAAATATGTCACAGTGCTTGTTTTTAGAGCTGTACGATTACAGAGCAACATGTACTGGTGTACTTCCCCTAAATGAGGGAGTTCATCATCAGTTTGTATATTTGTATGTTTTATTATGTATTTCTTCATTGTAATACATTATCAGTGTATTTCGTCAAAGTAAATATTACGTTAAGGACTGTGTCCAATGCATGAGGAAGGTTAGCTATGCTAGGAAGTACAATCAGTGAAATGTCCATAAAATACACAATATACAATACTATTTCTTCACATCCTGCAATGACAGTATTTTAGCTACTAGTATACATGGCACAGATAATAATATTTAGTTAATAAAGGTTTAGACAGAAATAGGTCATCCTTTCAAAGACTTTTCCTATGTGTCTTAGAGTAAAACATTCCCACCAGGCTCAGAAGTGACAGCAAGATGTGAGTTTGCACACACCATGTCTGCTAATGTTAGCATTACAAGCTTTCCTCAGCTGATTGGATGTGGCTATAATTAGCCTAGCTGTTTGTGTCCACATGGTTCTGACATGTTTCTGAGGTGATTATTTTTCAAGACCCCAATTCCTGCCCACATTTTAAACCATTTAACCCCCCCCCTTTTGAGGCACTGCCATACAAAACATCCCTCACACTTTTACAGCCATGCTACTCCTACTATTAGAGGACTACTCATTATTACAGCCTCCGTTCTATGCGGTTTTCCTAACAATTACTCCCCATCTACATGTAATTACACCAAATGCAGTGGGCTATAGCTTACTAATTGTTGGTTCCCATGACCCCAATTTAGAGTAAGTTGCTTTATCTCAATTTTCTGCTCGGTTTCATTTTGTTGATTTGTATATAAATATTATACTGTGAGATCATTATCAGAGATGACGTACTCGAGTGTCAACGCTGTGTGTGTATGTCAGAGAGGTGTGTGGTTTTCTAATTAGCGTGCAGACCAAAGGGATAACTGTTGAGGAATCTGTACAGTGATGTCCACAGTATTGGAACAGTGAGGTGGGCAGTGCAGTATCCACATCATTACACTCTAATACTGAAGGCCAAGACATTCATCGCTCTTGCTTCAGGATACCTACTCATAAAGTGTCTCAGAGTATGAGCCACTGGCCTATTATCAGTTTTACTGTATGAAATCCTAATATCTTTTTTGATTATAATTACCTAATTAAATTGTATAGATCAGTATAGAATCAGGAATCTTAGATGAATATTCCCAACAATTAGATATTGGTATTGTGAAAACCTATCTGGATAGTATTGCTAAGGCCTACATGTAAGTTATGGCTATGGCCCCTTAGAGTGTTATTGATAAGGCCTACCAGCATAGGTTATTGTTAGGTATACTAGTTTAAAAAAATGTTTTAAGTGTACCCGATATGTCGACAAGGCCGACATTATATCAAACCTGCATGTTATTGAGAAGCATTTCTGTTGCTCAGACTTAAGGGGATGATAGTAAGAAGCACCTGAATTGGTCAGACCTATGTGCATGTTTGTTGTGGCATGTCTCTAGTGGTCTGACCAGTATGAATAGTATATTAACTCACTACTATAAGTCACTCTGGATAACAGCGTCTCCTAAATGACTTAAATGTAAATGACTCACTATACCTGTATGTTAGTAAGGAGTGTCTCTATAGATGACAGGCCGTCTGGAAACAGGAATGGCGAGGGGAAGCCAGGTGGTAGACCCTGTCCCGCCAACGACAACCGCTCATAGCTGTCTCTCGCTGTCGGGGTACACACTGGATTGTCATCTAGAATCAGACCAAAAATAGAAATAATTTCTCATTGAAGGGATTTAATCATGTACATTCCCAAAAAAGAAGAAGCAGCCTTAAAGCGCTCCATTACCTTGGATGCTTCAGCTTCCTATGCACACACAGGTGCCTGTTAACCTACAGGTTACATCACCACCATTCATGACCCTTCCATCAGCTGTGCACACTATCCATAATACACCAGAAAGAGAAAGAGCCGGAGAGAGGGAGAGAGAGTACGAACAAGAGAGAGAGACCAGCCACATTTCTGGCACTTAATGTTTACGTTTAAAGAGCCTTTAGTCAACAACTAACACATACTTGAACTCACACACACATGTCCATGCGCAAGAGTATACACAAAACACACACCCACTCACTTAATTAAATCAGATACTACAGTACCCTCCAGAATTATTGGACTCCTTGGTAAAGATGAGCAAAAAAGGCTATGAAAAATTGACATTGCTGTTTATCATTGCCGTTTATCAGCTTGATGTTACTCAAACAAATTATAGAAATCTAATCTCAACATAAGGTAACAAAAAATAAGTAACTATCTTTCCCTCTTGCCAAGATAACAGCATTCAACAGTCTTCTATAATGTTTCATGAGGTGAGTGAATCACTTCAGGTCCTTCCGAGCCCTTGGTCCTCACTTGTGGACTTTCCTCTTCAGCTCATCCCACAGGTAATTCATGGGGTTTACGGAACGGATGACATGGAATGGTCATTGCAAAAGCATGATTCTGTGGTCAGTGAGCATTTTTGTGTGGATTTGGAGGAGTGCATTGTCCATTGTCCTGCTAGGAAATCCAACAAGGACTAAATGTTAGCCTCCTAGCAGAGGCAGACAGATTTTGCTCTAAAATCTCTGGTACTAGTCCATGTTGCCATGTATCCTAACCAGGTTTTTCGACATAACACCAGCTTTTTCAGATTTGGTTCATAAGAATATCCAGTGGAGCCGGTGTATTTAAGGAAAGTCAGGATTTATTGATTAACAAGGTCTTTAAAATTGTACAAATTTTTTCTTTGTACAATTTTACCTCAGTTAATGGTTTGATTTCTCTCATATTCTGAAAGCACAATCAAGCTGATAACAATAAACATTTTTCATTTTTTGTTTTCCAATTACTGCAATAATTCTGGTGGGCACTTTATATGCCATCCGTTGTTGCTGTTTACTCCATTCGGATTTAATCCACTTCTATTTTTCTAAGACTGCACCCTGGCTGTGCTCTATGCTTGTCCCCACTGTCCTCTTTCATTCACTATTCATACCTGTTTATGTGGCAGACTGAATCTTGCACAGACACAGACAAGCTCCCTCCTAACAGGCTCTCTCTCTGCTCTTTCCCTCTTCATAGTCCTTCTCTACCGCACTTTCTCTCTGTCTTTCTCTCCTCCTATCAATATTCACTAACACCAGCCAAGTGGTAGGAACAGCTGGTCGGCCATTAATTAGTTTAAAGTATTTATTTCACACATCCTCAGAACAGATTGAGCAAAAACATTGGAGATTATTTAGAGCATCTGCAAATGCCCTGGAAACCTGGGCTCACCGGCAGCCAGCAGTGTTAGTGTTAGGATCCACATTTTTAGCATTTGTAATTTGGAGGGAAATTATTTCAGTTTTTTTAAGTGAGAAGAGGGTGGAATACGCTCTCTTGGTCCGAGGTCTTTTTTTCAGCTTTTCACTCCTGTTGACTAATTAAAACCAATGGATGCCTAACAACATTTTATAATTTGACTTCATTAAGAATTAATGAATTGCGTACTCTTAAGAAGTTATTCCTGTGGTAATTTGGTTGTGTTTGTTCTGGTTTATTGTGGATTGATTAAGCATGGAAATGATATCCTTAGCGATGTATATATATTATACAGTATATCACAAATAACTAATATATAATTCCAAATGCTCTGCATGCCACTTGATGGTACAGGACTCAATGCCTTAAAGCGGCTGATAAGCATCAGGAACATTAACATAAACATGGGTCTCCGACGACCTCCGATGTTGTTCATATACATGTACAGCATCCACCATTTAGATTCATTACACCACACTTCATAGAGACCCCTCTCTGTCGACCATTGCAAATATCCTCGTCCAATAAAATCAGCATAAATGCTACCGACGCTAGCAGACCTCAGGGAGACAGGGCCTGTGGTTGTAGCTTTGTAATTGATTTGTACTGAAGGCACTATATCCCTTATTTATTTTTGGCATTCATCATAAATCATTGCTTTAACAAACTCCTCAGCAGGCCTCCCCCCTGCAACACGATGGCAGATCACAAAGAATATTTGATCGCTTTGTTGCAGAGGAAACAACCTGACATGGGGTACAGGAAAAGCAAACAGCTTTGTGTTTTGTTCGACAGCCTTGCTTGTCAGAGTAAATTTTCACAGAGAGAAGTGCGTGCGAGAATACAGGCAGGTTGAAAAGACCCAGTTTAAGCAAATAAATGGCTAATTCAATCAATATTCGGTAATCACTGTTTGTTCAAAGACCGTGAAATGTATAAGGCCTTTGGTGATTAGAATACAATTTCAGATCTGTTTTCTTTTTTTTTTACTCAAGCTGTCCATCACTGGAAGCAAATATGCTGATAATTAAATCAATATACAGTAATTACTATTTGTTTACTGCGGTGAAATATAGCCTACTGGTATGTTTAGTAGAACAACTCCAGATCTGTTTTATGCTTCACCATTTCACTACGCTCTCCTTTCCTCCTCCCTCTCCTCTACCTCTCTCCTGCCTTCCCTCTCCTCCACATCCTCATTTCTACTCTCCCATCTTACTTCTCCCATCTTCTCCTGCTCTCCTCTGTCTTTTCCTAGTCTGTTGCCATGTGTTTTCCATGCTTATTCTCCATAATCACTCAAGTATCACTGAATTTAACTTAATTACGACAGACGCTGAACTGCTGGAGCCGACGGAACAGGGTGCCACATTTCCGTGGAATACGGCTCCTGCCAGCAGCAGTTGCAAAAGCCTCTTGTGCTGTATATGGCGCAATACGGTTAAGGTGTGGTAAAAGGACCTCCGCAGTAAAAAGCTTATGGAAGAGAACCACCTCTCTCAGGTCCGCCATGTCACAAATAACATTTTATGCCACTACACATTTTACGGCAACTGTTTCGGTTGGATAATAGCATCAACAAACACAAAATCATGTAGCAGTAAATACAATGCATTCCAAATAAAATGCCATAATTTAAAAGGAGCCCCCTCCGATCTCTCTCCTTCCACCCAGTCCTCAATAGCAGCAGTTGGAGTCCTTGACAGAGGGTTGTCAGTGATGAATCACCTATCCAGTAAATTTTCTCACTCCTCAATGTGTTGTGGTGCCTTTAAAACAGGGGGCCAAGGAACTGACTTGACAAACTACAGATGCAAAAAAATATATATATCACTCAGAGGAATCTGGGCTTATCTCCAATTTACATGTTATTAGATTTGTGTTGGACCTAGTGATGCTGAAGAGGGGAAAAAAAAGATAGGCCGCATGATAACTGGAGATAAAACATCTTAAATCTACTTGAAAGCCTTTGAAACGTTTGATGGAGAGTCGCGGAAAAGGGGAACACAAGAGGAGGAGGCAGCGAAATACTGCCTCGGATTTAAATGTGACAGACATGCGCTGGCAATCTGCGGCAAATCTAGAGGAAACCTTGGGAAATGTAACCACATCTCAGGATAAATAGCAGTAATTGACCTTGGGAGTTTGAAAACATGCCATATGTTTTCTGGTGCGTGTGTTGGAATCAGGAGCTCCCTCGAGAGCTTTCAGCAGCGGTCCTCACGCAGGGGGAGGAAAGGAGGAAAAGATTGAAAGACAGAGGAGACAGAGAGATAGGGAGAGAGGAAGAGAGAGAAGGGAGTGAGATCAGGGGAAGGAAGACTGAACGACCTATAGATTAAAAGAACGATTTTGGAGAAAGTAGAAATATGCAAGTATGAAGGAGATGAAAAAAGGGCATGAGAAAGATAGAGACAGAGACAGTGAGGGACAAAGAGAGGGAGAGGGAAAAACAAATCTCCCTGCATCCTTTGCTGTGGCCTGGGCAATCACTTTGATATATTGACAGGTGAAGCCTGTGTCCTTGCAAAATGGTGTGTTCTTCCCAGCAGGATAACCGAGCGCTAAAATCTGGAGGTTGTCAGTGGGGCAGACAAAAAGCAGGGTGGTGTGCTTTCAGCCAGGCACAATTACATTTTATTTGACCTGCCATCGGAGAAGCTGAGGAGGGAGGAAGTTGTCCTCCTTCAAATGGAGTGGCTGTGACCTCTTAACCCACTAACAGAAGACAACGCTACTTGGCGACTGTAGAGGTAGTTATTAGATCGTTTCTTTTTTATTTGACCCTGAGGAAGAAACCTACATTTGCCAAACTACTGTACATTGCAACTCACTTCAATCAATAAGGTGGAATTCATTATTAAAATATGCTAGGATCTTGTTGAGCATTGATGGAAATACAGAAGTGTGAAATAATCTACATGGTTTTACTCATATGATGTCAAAATGTATAACATTTTCCCAATTTACTGATAACTCACATAATGTAGTAGGATTATTTTGGACTCCCTAATGGAGGATGTATGTACATACAGACAACCTATTGTGGAAATATGTGCCCAAATCTAAACAGGAGAGATTCCTTCACAATGTTTAAGATCTGTATATGTTGTGCCCATGTCCAGGTTGTGTTGAAATATAAACCCTACAACTGGGATTAGCAAATTCAGTCCTCAGGGGCCGGATTAGTGTCACACCTTTGCCCCAGCAAACACTCCTGACTCCGATAATCAAACAATCATGCTCTTGAGTTTAGAATGTAATTAATTCAAACAGTTGTGTTTCTAACAGAATGTGAAAAATGTGTGACCCCTCTCTGGAACTTGAAGACCGGAGTTGCAAATCCCTGCCCTACAAGGACAGGATATCAATTCTCTATCTGGGAACACACTACCCAAGCACACAGGTACACCACATACACGCCAACTCACAACAAAGGAGTGAAGACATGCTGGACCACAAATTCCTAAACCCACATAAACACATGTTCCTCATTTAAACTAATGTCCTTTTTGGGGAGGATGAGGAAGAAAATTAGTGTTTGCCTCAAACCTGCTGGGGCAGTCAAGAGCCCAAGAAACCCTTGGATTCCACTCAAAGCAGGAAAATCAAGCACTTGTGCCTTTTTCATCTTTTTCATGTTCTGAGAAGAAGACAAAGTTAAATAGAGTAGTAGCAATGGATAGCCCGTAAGAAAAGGCCTCTTTCTAACACCTTCCGCCTACCTTACTCTGCATCCATTTTCTTCGTTCTCTCCCCCCTGTGTCTCCCTCCTCTCTGTCTCTACTGTATCTCCCCTCCTCTCTCTGTTTCATGCACTCTCCCCCTCTTTCCCTGTCCCCTTTTACCACAGTCTCGCATCTCCGCTAGCCTAATGTTCCTTCCACTTAGAGATGAAATCGCTTGCTGCACAAACCCATTTATGTAGCAAGAGAAGAAGAAAGAGAGATTGAGAGAGAAAGAGAGAAGGTGAGCAGGATAATCAGTGCGGCCAGTGGCCCGTGTTTCATAAATGCTCTCCTCCAAACATTACTGTGCAAGGGCATAAAATTAGCACCGGGGATGTTTAAATACAGACTTTTGGGAAAGTGACACCCTCATATTTTCTCGCAGGATATCATTAAATTGCAACTGCCCTATGGGCTGCGCTTTTCCATTAATAACCAATTCGGTGTGTCACACCATCCCTCCCTCTTTCCCTTTCTCTCTCTCCTCACTCCTGTCCTTTCTCTCCACCCGTTTCCCCTGTCGCTCACTCTCTCTTACCCCTTTCTCTCTCTCCCCCAACCTATTTGAAGTAATGACTCCTTTGGTTCGCCTTAATAGATTGAAACGTATTCTCAAGGCCACGAGTAGATAGTGTCAAACAGACGGACAGGTTACATGGAGGAAATATTCATAAATCCCCAGTCAGGGGAGAAACAGGACATTCATTCTGCTCACAACAGATATGATAGACTGATCTTGAGATCTCTCTTCAGTACACCCACACACAACAACCGCCTCCCCGGATGAATAATAACCTACCTTGTTGACTATTTACATGATAATGACACAAGCTGGTATGTATGTTGATTATTTACCATGCTGTATGGTAAATAATAAGGAGAAATAGCTCCAGCTACTAACAGCACATTCACCACGACACGGTTTATGCTATAGGATTTACATTGACAGCGGCTCTCTGACAGATGATGGGAAGAATACAGTGCAAACAATTCTCTAAATGGATATGTCTGTATGTTTCAGTGTCTTTCTGTTGTGGTGGTGTTTGTATTCTATAATTTGTTTTGTCACTCACATTGTCTGTCAACTAAGAAAGAGAGAGAGAGATAGAGACAACAAAGCAGGTGATAGATAGCAGAAGCGAATCAGTGTTGACTCCCATTCGGAGAGGGGAAGAAGATATCTTGTCTTTTTATACGGCCCATGTCATATTTATTGCATAAAGGTCAAAGTGTTCATTTGTTCAAAGTCAGCGTTTTCCCTCCACTCCCCTCCATGTAATAAATGCAGGGGGCTATGTCATTATCACTCCGTCAAGGATTACAGGCTTCACTGACTGGCTGGCATGACTGCAGAAAAGCCTATAGGACTTCTGTTTCTGGAAAGCCCAAGCACCCAACCTGGGTTCAAATGCTTTCTTAAATTATTTAAAATTCATAACCTGGACTTGAATGAACTAGACTGGCTCCATAGCACCAACAGTATTTCTTATTTTTTAAACTGGCGAGCTCACCCATATTTCACTCCAGGTTAAAGCAAATCATAGGGTTATTTGAAATATTGAATAGTATCTGTCTAGGTCGGCAGAATTAGAACTCTCACATCTTCATATGTTCTCTTTAGAGTTAGTAGACGGTTATGTAAACGTGTCGAAAGGTTAAAGGTTAGAGACAGCGATACATTACAATGAATTGGATTTCTGTTACTATGATGCATTTGGTGGTGCATGTTGATAAGGGACTTGTGGATCGAAACATCATGCTTTTAATGCACTATAACAGTTAATTTGAACATTAAAAATGGTTTACATGAAAGAGAACCATATTGTGTGGTAATACATGCAGAAAAGTAAAATCCTTTTTTCTTCTACTTCATTAAAATGTCATTTAAGGAACAAGATATTTTATGAAGTACACTTTCCATCCTTGGTGAGTTTGTAAGTGAAAGAGTTTGTGAGTCAGTGAAAGAGTGAAATACTTAGACATTCCTTTTCCCTCTTGTTAAATGTAAAGCAGGGAAATGATCATGAATAATCAAGGGTAGTGATATCAGTTTAGTAACTGAATAACTTTTACTATGAGTACTTTGGACACCCTTAAGTCTTGTTCTCGAGTAAAATATCAGAAAGGTCTTCTACAGCACTTTAGCAAGATATTTCTGTGCTCTTCTCATCCTTAAAAACATGTTACTGATACTGATATTTTACATAATAGTCCGATTACGATGAAAGCCTTTATTTCTTCATTGGTAACTCACAACTTCAACATGTATTAAGATATAAATCATATAGAGACCAACTGTTAAAATATTTGGTTTGCAGTTATATATAACCTTTTCAGGGTGAGCTAATGGAATTTTTTAGATATTCAGTATTCACCTTGAAATTATCTAGCTGCATACTCACTGCGACCTCTTCATTTTGTACTTGTCAACTTAAAAAGCATTCAATAAAAAAGCATGAGACCAATTCCCTTTGACATTCTCTTGAGAGAATGCAAACTGAAATTGTATTCACTAATGCTGTCTAATATTGCTGCATAGTGCATATACTGCATAAAAAATGTTTTCATTTTTTTATGCGATCAATAATTTTCCTCAACAGAGAAGGAATGTCTAATTATGTACATTTTTGTTGTACATTTGACTAATTTAGTTAATATTGAAATATAAAATAGGCTAATATATAATTCCTTGTGTATCAATGGGACAAAATTTGTAAGACACATTTGAAATGGCTCCAGGAAAAGTTGACCAGTCTTCAAATTCTATTTCAGTGAACTTACCTCATAGAGAGTAAGTTTTGGACTGTTTCTTCACTACTGAAAGTATTCTCAGTCATTCACTATAGTGGGCTTCCCTGGTCTACCAGGTTCTTTGCAATAGCTGAGCTCAGCAGCACTTTCTTCCTAATGCACCAAATAGTTGATTTTGGCAAGCCTAATGTTTTGGCTATGTATCTGATGTTTTCTAACTGATTTACCTGATGATGGCCAGCTTGACTTGCACTAGAACCTGTTTGGTCCTCATGTTGCCAGACACGAGGAACAAAATCAAAACAGAATGAAGAAAAGACATTGACATCTCTCTTGTGCATACACTAACAATGCAAATAAACACACCTGCCTATTACGAGAGCTGTGAAGTGACTGCCCAAGTACTGCTGTACCCTGAAATTGGGGAACCTGTAGAAAACATGATGTAATTACTAAATGGTTCATCTGATGAAAACATCCTCAAATTAAAGTTGGCATTCTGCACAATCAGCCTATAATCATTGTATTATTTTAAATGAAATACAAATGCTGAATTGTAGAGCCAAAATAAATAAAAAAAATGTAAATGTCCAAATATTTTGGAGTTCACTGTATATTACATGAGAGTTTGAGCTTCCAGCAAATGCTTAGATCAAAATGTCTGGTTCTGTTCTGTTAGGTCTGGCTGCAGTCCAACTTAACCCACACAAGATGCACCATCACTAAGACTACACAGCTGCTCAGAGCATGGGCCTGCATGTGTTTGCTGTCAGCCCAAGACATTTTCAAAGAATGCTGAAATAAAGTCCAGTTTAACTCATAGTCAAGAACATCAAAGGGGAAGAAAATAAAATGTATGGTGTATTGTAGTGGTTAAAATAAGTATTGGACAGGTATAGCTCTAATACCTAAATTGTAAACAGTAAAGTGGTTTTATTAAAACTAAAATGCTTAAATAATGTGGTCAATTTCACTCAGTTAAGATACAATTTCATTTTATTAAAAATACATTTTATTTATCACAAGCGTTTAAGTAAGAATTTATATTTTAGTCAACACCCTTTTGTAAATAAAGCATGCAATGAATGCAATTCTATTTAATTTAATATGCTTGTTTTTGACAATTACTTAATTTGTTGTTATATGCCTCATATAGATTTTGTTGTGGTAACCTCAACCATTTCATCAACCATCTAAACCAGTGTTTCTTAATCCTGGTCCTGGGGACCTAAAGGGGTGCACGTTTTTCGAGTTTACCCTAGCACTCACTCACCTGATTCAAACTAAAGACCTGATGATACGTTGATTACGTCAATGAAGTGTGTAAGTGGTAGGGCAACATTTGAATCCTCAACTCCAACATTTCTAATGTGTGTTCCATTGCGTGACACCCTCTTCCAACTGCTAATCACATTTCACAGAGTAGAAAAAAAGGCGGGTGGGGGGGGTGCTTTTAGGGGACGTTGAAAAAAAGGCAGAGGGTTTCTTTTTAATCTTTGAAATGCCTCAAAAGTGACAGAATGTGCTCCGGCTGCCAAGATGCGCAATGACGTGAGGCTCAGGTGGGGAGATAAATATGCTGTGGTCAGCTCTTACTGCATCTAGGCAAGCGGTGGAGGCAAATTTAATAATGTATTATCATTCACTGGCGAAGGTGAAATCTGCCTGTCCATCAGAAGAACACACAGTAGCATGCCTCTGTTTCATGTTACCCTTCACTGGGGGAACAAACAAGTGCCTTTGTGAAGCGTGAGAAGGGATCCACAAAAAGACGCAAGGAGAAAGGCGTCAGTGATTTGCCAGGCGTGCTATTCCTCTCTGGACTGCCAAAAAAAGACAACAGTGGCCTTTGTAAATACAGTGGATTGAATATGATTGATTTAATTTCAAAGCACTCTCCATATTTGAGTAGACAAAAGCACATTAGAAATCACAGTGGTTGAGGTTAGGGTTAAGTTCAATAAAACCAAATGATAAATAAAAAGTATAAGCTATAAGTATAAACATAAAATATAAGCTGGCAGTAGGTTCCTCACTTTACATATCTGAGCATCTGCTAGTATGCATATTATAATATAGCCAACCCATATCTTACCTGTGTGCCCTTGGACAGAAGCAGAAAACAATTAGCAGGATTATGTCTAATGCTGGAAATTTGCGATTCAAAATAACAACTCATAACGCTTCAACAACTGTTACAGTCGGATACGGTTGACCCTAGATTTTAATAATTTTTTTCCACACATTTTTCATGCCATTCCATGAGGTTGTTTGTCTCATTTCATGTTTACATGTAAATAGTAATTAGGCAATGCTACAATGCCAAAATGCTAAGCACCACTGTCTCAGCCAAAGTAAACACCAGGGTTTGTGTCCTAAATGGCATCCTGTTCCCTATATAGTACCCTATTTTTAACCAATGGACAAAAGTAGGGCACTGAAGCAAAACGGTTACATTTGAAACAGATTCCAGCCTTAGCTGTTAGAGAATACAGTTCATGTTTACAGACTAGCCATGCCACAAAAGCTATTTGTGTGCTTTTACTTGACAAGGCCTATAAAACATGGAAACAGCCTGTTGGAGGCAAGAGTTGTTCAGAGCAGTGGGTCCTTATCACACTGCAGTCTAGTAGCTAGCTGACTTGAGGACATTGTGAGTCAAACCTTTAAATTGTCACTCTACTGTAATTACACTGCTATAGCCTGGCTTTTATATCCTTTCACTGGGAAACTAAATCATTCCTAATAAAGAGAGTGTGGGGGAAGGGACTTCTTGACGACTAATTCACTCTTCTTTCAGACTACTCACTTTCTCCTCCCTTTCTCTTCTTCGGGTGTTTGAAAGGCCTTCTCTAAGTATTTCAGTCACCTTGACTTTGCGTCATGGCCATCTCTTTTAGAGTCTGTTGCTTATCCTGCCTAACCCTAGCCTGTCAATTAGGTGTTTAAAAATTAATCGCTTTAACTGGAAATACCAGGCTGGCTTTCTTCTGTCTGCAAATTAAGTGTTATTAATTTGAGCTGCGGCTACTGCAAAGCCCAATGTTATGAATAATGTTATCAAAACAGATTTCCCCACATTTAACATGTCGCTCCCCGTTAAGGCGCTCTTAAGTCTTATTATAACAGTGAAACTGCGGACCGCTAATGGATTTGCATCTGTTATTTAAGCTCGCTTTTACCCTAGTAGCAGTCACAGGGAGAGTTGGAGCACTTCTCCCTGTAACTCTCTAAGCTGGGCTTTTAAGAGTTTACAAAACATTTCACATTCCCGTTTCCTCTTTTGTTCTTTCATCTTCTTTTAAATGTGTCTCAGTCTGGATTAGCACCATCTTATATCACCAGTCGGCAGAACATAACACAACAGAAGAGAACAGCATTAGCTACTCCCAGTGGGATTGCAATGCCATGCAATGACACCAATATGTCTGCCTGACTGTCCTACTAGACACACAACACTAAACTGTAGCTACGGTAACTCTGATCTGTCACAGCAAACTAATAGGCTAATGCTTGTTTCAATGTTAACTTCAAAGGTAGGATTTATGTGACATTTAGGTTTTGTTTTAATGTACACTGAAGAGTTTATTGGTGTGTGTACAAGCAAATTCCTCATGGGTTTGTGTATTTGTTTTATGCCTTTCTCCGCATGGAAGTCAAAATTTCAGTAGTGTTACAGTAAACTAGTGGCAAATTGGGCAATGAAAGGAACGATATAATGCACCATTGAAACTAAACAGTAAATTGATTATTGGTGATTTTTTGGTGTCACCTTCACGGGGTTGATTTAGGAATAAAATTCACTCAGTAAAAGTGGAAGTAAGATTCAGTGGTGTAAAATGACTCCCACTGTTGGTGTTAATGAACAGACTTACTGCTTTACACTGTTGAAACCACAACTAACATTACCATATTTTTTAGCATGCTCTACTTATTTTGGTTGATTGTTATCAGTGCTGTTGACTGTGGGTGACATGGCCATGATGTGACATGGCCTGTTTGTGGTTCCGAGCGTCAAACACAAATTAAAATTTTCAAAAAACGTTTTTATATTATTGTTCATGCAATTCATCACTTACTTTTTCAAAAAATTCCAACCAAACATGACAAAAGCTCATTAATGGTGTGACTGTCCCAAGTTTCACAAAGTTAAACTTAAATAAAACTAGGGATAATGAATGCAACTCTCCTCAATAAAGTACAGAATAATAACACAGAGGTCTATTTGTGGGTCTGATATTTTCAAAGTCCAAGCATAATATTTTCAGTCAGTTTTGATCAAAAAGATTTTGTCCCAGAAATGGATAAAATATGGTGTGACACTATATTATGATATTTAAACGGGCAATTGTTTGTAGACCCTTGGGGAGGAGGGGTCCTTGTTCAACCAGGAAGTACTGAAAAAACCTCAGTTGGACATGGAAGGATTACAATGTGAGTTGTCTCTTGTCATTTTTTCAATAAATCAAATCTTTTTGGCACTCCCACTTCAGTACCCTTTCCCAGTGTCTTTTAATGTGACACTTTCTAAATAAAAATGCCAAAGATAAATTACTTTTTTTGTCATTATTACTTTAAAATTCATGCTACCATGTTGCAATGGGTAGGCTGCTAGGATTCTAGTGCATAACCACAGTGTATGAAACCTCATATGGTGTGACACTATCATATTGTGTGACAGGTTTTGCTTCACTTCATATGAACCATTCGTCACAACATATGATATGAACTGTATTTTCCTACACACAGAACAATTATTTATTTGAGCAAACAATTTATTCTTGTATTTTATAACTAACAGCTAACCTTGATCTATGTTTTGTACTTTTTTAAACTTTTTTTGTCTATCATCACATGAAAACAAGTGAATTAGGCTGAAGTTTAGTTTTATAGCTGGGCCGGCCTTGAACGCCTTGCTAACCCAAGTGTTATTAATTTTCTTCTTTTAGCTGACCTCTCACAGTCAAAGTAGCCTATTATTTTACATTAGCGCCCACTGAAGAAGACTGTACCTACACCATTTGTCATACTTACTCATTACTAACCTAACCTTGTTTATACTGTATGACTGATTTACTTAATCAATACTTTCTAGTAGTTAATATTCAACAGACTTAACTGTAAACAATTACTTGTGATACTATTCTTTATTAGTGTTCCCCACTAGAAATATGGTTCTTTACTAGTCCTGTGTCTGATAATCAAGTGCTGTACAATGTTTAGTGGCACAATGTTTCACACCTTTGTGTGATTGTTCTTAGACAATGTTAAATGTTCTTGATTGTTCTTAGACAATGTTTAAAGCATATAATACACGTTTTTGCATTGACAAATTGCAGTGTGGTGTGGTTCAACCTATGGTGTGACACTATATCATTTAGTGTGACATTCAGAATTGTGACCAAAAAAAGGCTTTGTTAGTGCTTACATATGTTCCACTGACATACAAATGTCAGTGGAACACATGTAAAATAGTATCAGCAAGAGACACAAGCATTTTGTTAGATTTATAGCAGGGTTTGTCGGAATTAATCTAAAATATATTGAAAGTTTTAGAACAGATGTGTGAGTTGTGTGATGATTAAGAAAAATAATACAAAATGTAATGAATGTTCACAAGGAAATGCTGGATCTCAAGATAGTAATGATAAAAAATTATGATAGTGAGTTTCTTAAGAAAAGTATACCCCATTTTCATTTTATATACAGTAACTTTCATGTCACACCATATGACAATTTTAGGCACTAATACAACAAATTGGTGAATAAATTGAGATTCCAATACAAAATCTTAGACCACATATATTTTTGGAAATCTAAGAGTCAGTATAACACAACTCAATTTTCATGCCTAATATTTGAAGTAAAAAAACCCTTCAGGTTTATGTCAACCACCCATGTGCATTGACTGCTTGATTGATTGATTGATGTTATGCTGAACACAAATTGTTAATTTGTAGGCAGTCAGCTTTAAACATTATGATGAGAGTAATCCTGAATGGAGATTGTGGGTGAATAATTGTATATCCAAACTATGGCTGGATTGAAGTAGGAATTTCACATCCCTTTGCAAATGGGCACAATGGTACAGTACTGTGCAAAAGTTTGGGGTAACTTTGAAATTTCCTTGTTTTCCAATAAAAAATACATGAAATTAGTTTGAATAAGAAATAGCAAAATGCATAGGAAGTATAGTAATTGACAATATTAGAAATAATGATTTCTTTATTGAAATAATTATTGTGTCCTTCAAACTTCAAACAAAGAATCCTCCATTTGCAGCAATTACAGCCTTGCAGACCTCTGGAATTCTAGTTGTCAGTTTGTTGAGATAATCTGAAGAGATTTTACCCCATGCTTCCTGAAGCACCTCCCACAAGTTGGATTGGCTTGCTGGGCACTTCCCACAACTGCTCAGTAGGGCTGAGATCCGGTGACTGTGCTGGCCACTCCATTATAGACAGGATGCCAGCTGACTCCTTTTAAGCTAAACAGTTCTTGCATAGTTTGGAGCTGTGCTTTGGGTCATTGTCCTGCTGTAGAAGGAAATTGGCTTCAATCAAACGCAATCTACATGGTATTGCATGGTGTTGCAAAATGGAGTGATTTCCTTCTTCAAGAACTCCTTTACCTTGTGCAAATTTCCCAATTTGCTTTTCTTTCGACAACAAGGTCATGTGACCCCAAACTTTTGAACGGTAGTGTAACTTGCAGGCCTCATATGGACTGAAAACCAGGAGGCCAACAAAGAAAGGACTCATATAGTATCATCAAAGTTACACTGTCACTATAACACTGACTCACAAACAACCTCGGTGAAAGCATTAAGTGTTTAAACTTAATGAATGATTTCAACACCTGTCTCCTTGTTACTAGTACAGTCAAGGGTGGTAACAATTCACATAAAAAAAGGATTTAGGATTTACACCATATACCATTTCAGTAAATTCCATGTTGAGTAAAATACTAGTAAGTTCACACCAGTACAGAGTGAATATAAAACAGCAAGGGTTAGTGTTCCTTTGTAAGTATAAAATTCACTGTGCTAAAATATTAATTGTTACAATTAAGACTACAGTGAATTTAACACTTCCTATTTAACTGTGTATCAGCACTTATCAGTTAATTTCTAGAACAAGTAGGCCAGTTTATTTCATTACTTTCTAGTACTATGTAGAAAATGGTTGGAAAATCAGCCTTTCTGCACAAGTATACTGATTTCTCCATTTTATCCAATGGACTTAGTCCTTAGCACTTTAGTATCTCTAAGATCAAATAAGTCAGGATGATCCATTAGTCCGAGGTGGGATATTACCACTCCATCTCCCAGTGTGTCAACACGGATACATAACATTTACAGAGGAAGTGAGAATATATCCTATTACAGTCAAACCGCTCCCCTTTTAAAATATGGTTTACAGAATAATTGTACAGATTGGTTGCTTTTCAAGTCTGGTCCTGTAATACGAGACCTGTCAGTTATTCTAGCCCCTACAGCTTTATGATGTCTATGGCTAAAGCCTTGGGTTGAAAACTCTGTTTTCTTTCAAATGCTTCAAGACCACTTTTGGTGTAGTTGGTTGGTTGCACGACTTTTCAGTTTAAACAAAACTTGTTGATTACAAATTAATTGATTAAGAAACTAGTGTATTTCAGATATGTTCTGTTCTATCATTTTAACATAGTTATCAGGACCAGAGTGAACAAAAGACATAGGATTTAACACACATAACCTCTACATGAAAAAAATCAACAAATAAACTACTAAATAATGTAATGTATCGCAAGGCTGCCGTAATAACAGTCAGTTACAATGGTAAAATGTAACATCTGGCATCATAGATTCTGTTGTTCTGCTCTACTTTGTTATGACGAGATGGTGTTTTGTCTCATGAAAATATGTGTTTGTGCTTTTCATCTGCCACATGGTTTCTAAAGCAACAATCTGACACTTCTATACTTGTGCATATGGGTTGTGTTTAAAAAGGGTTTTCCCTCAGGAAATAAAATCATGTTAAATGTTTGATGTCTGAAATGAGTTTACAGCCAAAGGCTCCTGTGCCTTTTATATTCTTCCTTGTTTGTCAACTACCTGCTGTTTCACAAGATGCGGGCTCGTCGACAGCGATCACTACAGACTTCCCTTTGTAAAGCGATACAATTAGCTTGATGGGAGATTAATAGGCGGTCTTTCTCATTTTTGCTTTTCTACTTCTTTATGAAGCACCATGAACTCATGCAATACTATTTGCAACTAAGTCTCACTAACAAACAATAATCGGGAAAAAAAGTTAGAAGTCTAAACTTATACCATCTGGTAATGAGTTAGAATGAGCACCTAATGCTTTTTCATCTATGACAAACAGCATTTTTCCTTTGTCAACAAAAAAGTGTGAGAAATGTGGGAAAGACTGCTTTCTGTTTGACTGTTTTCTAGGGATGGAAATTGCAAAGAACCTCCTGATACAGTACAATATGCATTGCATCGTCACAACTGTCATGATTCTGTATGCATTACAGTTTGATACTGTGATTAGGTTTCCCAAACAATGCTCACCTCATTAAAAGTAAAAGTGTAATAAGTACATATATAAGTGTACATATATAAGTACTATATTATAATATAATAAGAACATTACTATGTTGTAATATAATAAGAACATTATATATTGTCAAAATGGTACGATATCATCAAAGACAATGTCAAAACATGTGTCCCATGTAACATCAAAACATTCGGACCACGTAACGGTACCATGATTTTCCCCCATCACTACAGATAGTTGTAGATTTTTATAGAGACAAATGATGGGCTGCATTACTGTGTCAGTAACTGACTGTGCACTTGGTCTTCGACGGCAGACACTATCAGTTATAATTAGCCCTTATACAGTACATTGGAACCAACAGCAGGGACACAGCATCCTACAGTTCTCTCCTTGGTTCTGTCTGTGAGTATAATGCATGATATTAATTTAATGCTCCACCAAGACCATAAAGATCAAACAAGTGGAGAGATACCATTAAACCACTGGAATGTTATCTCATTTGTCTAAACAAACTGATCCGATGAACAAGCCTAATTAAAAAGCTTGCCATAAACAAAGCAGCGAATCGCCGACTCCCCTCATCTCCATCGCTCTCACCCTCCCTCCTCTCCTCCTAGTTTTTAACAATTGAACTCATTTAGATTATAAATCGAATGCATCGTGTATCATATCATTACAGTTCAAAAATATCTATCATTAATTTTATTCCCTTCACTTAAAGCTTTTATTGGGATTACTTTGGTTATGAGTTGAGTTCTAATGTATTGGTTACCAGCGCAGGATCTGCCGACAGACTACAATCTCTCTTATCTTGCCACATAAACCTGTGCATGTTATTCAAATTGCCTCATTTATTATGATAGCTTCCTCATGTAAATTGTGCTGACTGCTCGCCCTTGCACACTCCTCATTAGACTAATGAAAACCTTCAAACGAAAAAACTAAACAACCTGCCAAATAAAGGTCTGGGGTTATTATGAAAATTACAACTGTGGGAGCTGCAAGAAGCTCTCTTCATTAATTCATGCTCAGCAAATTGGTAACTAATTTAGTTGCACTCCTCTGCATTAATGGGTTATTTTATAAAAATGTTTTTCTGCAGAACCAAGACCTCTGGTGCAACCGCGCTGAAGAGCCTGGAATCCTAATCAACACCAGTGACATATTAGAAATTGACAATCTCAATAATATTGCAACATGTATGTCCCTATGTGTGTGTGTTTGTGTGTCGCTGAGAGCGTGTGTCACATAAATGATCAGTTTTTGTCTCTCTGTCACTCTCACAAAAACAAATTGTAGGACATCACAGGTCTTTGGTTGAATCATCAACGAAAATGTAATGTGTTAGTGGTAGAACAGCATGGCGTTAATAGGCTGGGATTTAGGTGTTATGTCTTTGTTTATCTAAACATTAGTTGAGTGTGCTGAGGTGAGCAGTGAACAGAGTAGTATGGAGGGTGGCAATGAGGGGAGAGGATGATTGTGTTATGATTCACTATTAATACACTGTTTGTTACTACACCCTGATGGTTGCAGGTCTGCAAAATGTAAAATGGTTGCAGCTCTGCAAAATAAAAGCATATAAACACACACACTCATTAACACAGACACAAATCCACACTCAAACATACACACACACACACACACAAGCGCGCAAGAACGCACAGACAGATGTGAAGTTTGACCTATGAATGCAGAGTATGATTGCACTAATTATTATTATTCACTGGTTCATGCTACGAGCGGAAGGTCTAGCACTGATCTACACTTTGGGCTAACCAATAGGGAACACACATCCCCATTATTTCCACTGTGGTTTTAAAATTATTATTGACCTCCTAGCTCGTCCCGACCCAACCCCATGCAAACCTTACCCGAGCTCAGCTCTAAACCAACTGAATACTAAAATCTATAATTTGCATAACTTTGTGTTTAATTCACAGCACAAGAAAGATTTTTTGTATTTATTTGCAAGTGGAATTAATCTACAATAAAGGAAATTTCATACAAACATTTACATTTCTGCATAACAGAAACCTTTGCATGAGACGGCCCTCAACAATAACTAGTAATGCTCCATAGTTATAGAAAGGTCCTTAAAAAGGGGTTCCCAACCTAGCGTTTCTTCCTCCAAAATGGGGGGCCTGTGCTTCAACACAGATACAGTAAATAGCCTAATCTGAGTTGGAGGGAGGGGTGTGACATTTAAAATGTGAGATAGAGGGGCTTGAGTTTGGAAAGTTTGGAAAACCCTGGTTTGGAACTCATGTACAAGCTAAACAGGCCAATACATTGCACATTGCAGAGGTGTCTTTTTAAGGCATTCATTACATGAACTACAATATTAACTCTAAAATAAATAACTTCATACTTAGTGAATTGGCCCCATTTCGTATACTGTACAACCTAGTGAGCGGTGCAAATTCATCTTCTAAGTGCCTGCAGAATTGTCTAAACTTCCCCTTGAAGACGGAAGTGACAGTGTACCAATCACATGGGATTATGAATCCACCTGAAAACATCACAGTGAGATGAAACCACAAGGCTTTTCTCGCATCATTTTTCATACCCTGCGCAAGTCTCAGTTCCTATCAGCAAGAACAAATTAATCTAGCACCTGATAGGCCAGGACATTTTTCACTTGTTATTTTTAGGTTCTCACACACAGTGTAAGGTGAATGTTGATGTTGAGCATTTACAGAGTGTGGGTGTTTTTAAGCAATAAATTACAATATATGGTGGTGCATTAGTCATGTATGATATGGTGGTGCATTAGTTACACAGTTTAAATAGGTTTTTTTAAGCGTTTATGCTTTAAAGCACTAGTAAGTAGTAAGTAATATGATAACTTACCCGCACTTTCTGGTATTTGTCACAGTTCAACCACAAGTTAACAAGAAGTAACCCTCATTTACACTCACAATTGTAAACACTTTAAAATGTCCGCGGTCAACAAGTTTGCTTTGCGGTTTTCTTAATCAAACAAAACCTTGTTATGTATGGAATGTACATAAACTGTAAGATATACCGTTTGTACAGTGCCTTCCAAAAGAATTCAGACCCCTTCACTTTCTCCATATTTTGTTGTGTTGAAGACTTAATTCATAATTGATTGGTTAATTTTTTTAACCAATCAACCAATCAATCTACCTCATAATCACAAAGTGAAAAATATATTTTAGACATTTGTGCAAATTTAATGAAATACAAAAAAAATTGTGGAAATATTTAATGTACAAATACAAATTCTGACCCTTTATTAATTACTTTGCAGAAGCACCTTTAAGCAGCGATCACAGCTTTGAGTGGTTTTGAATATGCCTTTACAAACTTTGCACAAGATGAATCTTTGTCCCAGTCAGAGGTCCTGGATCAGCTTTTCTTAAAATGCTTCTCTGCAATTTGTTCAATCCTGACTGGTCTTCCATTCCCTGCTGCTGAGACCGTAGGGATAGCCAGGTGATGAGTGGGTACAGTGTTTTCGCCAGACGTGGAGCTTGGCATTCAAGCAATAGTTTGATTTTGGTCTGATTAGACCAGATAAACTTTTTCCTCATGTTCAAGTCCTTTAAGTGGTATTTCATACGCCTTTTATTCAGAAATGACGTCTATCTAGCCACTCTACTATAAAGCCCTGATTGATGGAGTGCTGTAGAGATGGTTGTCCTTCTCCAATTTCTGAGAAACTAAAGCTCTGTTAGAGTGGACATAGAGTTCTTGGTCACCTTCCTGACCACGGTTACATAGTTTGGCCTTCACTTTATCATTATGGGGTATTGTGTGTAAGTTGAAGGCAAACACAATTGATTTGATTAATTATAAATAAATCAATTACACAACAAAATGGAGAAAGTAAAGGGGTCTGAATACTTTTTGAATTATGTAAGAAAAAGGTAGCAACAGTATGTGTTTAGCAATAGTAAAGATTTTACCTTTGTCAATGTGCATCCTCTTTGCTTCGTGGGTCATGTCGTGTGCTAGGTCTCCTTCCTTAGGCCCAGGTAGAATGCTTGGAGAAAGGCCCAGTAGAGCTTGGTTCATTTGGTTCATAGACAGACCATTCTGATGTATGGCTGGAGAGAGAGAGAAGAGAGAGAAGAACAGATGAGCTAGAAGATGTATTTGTCTGTTCAAGTTGGCCTGTCTATGAAAATGAACAGCTTGCTAGCATAGTTTTGAATGTGGATGTGGATGAATCCGAGGTCGTGCTCTGTAGTGTGCAGGTTTTTTTCAGTAGTACTAATTTACCAGATTCATCTGCTTGTTTGAACATTTTTAATTTTAGCAGACACTCTTCCAGAGTGAGAGAGACTTATAGTTTGTGCATTCATCTTAAGGTAGCTGTGCAGATGATCACCAATGTATGACTCATCAGATGAATCACCAAGTATTTGATTAGCAGAAACAAGCATATTACTACAGAGCTGCAACAAAAACCTGCACACCAGTGAGTATTTAGGACTAGGATTAAATGGCAAAAGAAAAATCCAACCTAAAATCAATCATTCTATTGGTAAATTACAACAACAACAGCGAAATAGGGTTAGCACGGTTGGTTTGTTTACTTGCGGAACTGAACACGCAGTTAGCCAGTCTGACTCGTTGCATGGGGAGGGAATAGGGGGACGTACGTATCCTATCTGAGGAGCTCTCTGTGTGGGCCGGCGAGCTGGAGACACTGCTGCTTCGGTGAGAGGACGGGTGGCTGCCAGGCCTCCTGCCATCCTCTAAAGAAGGGGCTGGGGAGGGACTCTCTGGGACACGCTCCTGTCAATGACAGAAGGACATTAGTGACAACATCTAATATCATTAGTGACCTCATCAGTGAACACTAAAGTCCAGGAAAGGAGATGCAGTGTAATCAACTGGCCATTAGTGCAAGGGTAAGCACCTCCAGTCCTTGAGGGCCAAAACACTTGGTTTTCATCCTCCCCTTCTAATCCAAGACTAATTGAGACCTGGGACATCAGGTGAAGCCTATTAACTAGCAAGTAGGAACCCAAACAGAAGTGTTTTGGTGCTTAAGGACCGAAGTTACCTACCACTGCCATAGTGCTTCCTTACTTTTTTCTTTATTTCAGTCAAAAATTCATGATAGGTGATTTTTTTCTATATGTTTCACAGTGTGCGTGTCAATTCTGCCACTTTACCTTGATAACTGAGTTGACTTTTCTGCAGGACAGGTTCTGTTGCTGTGCTACCTCGGCCATGTTGGAATATAACAGTGTTTCCCAATCCTGGTCCTGGGGACCAAAGCGGTTTTTATTTATTTTTTTAATTTTTTGCACTTAAACAGTTATGGGTCCCTCATGATCAGGATTGAGAAACATTGTAATATCATATATTATGTTTTTCTGTTAGGTTTAGTTTACACAGCGTACCTTGATGACTGATGTGACCATTCTGGAAGGCAGGCTCTGTTGCTGTGCTGCGGCAGCCATGTTGGCAATGGTACTGAGGTGGTTCATCTGGCTCATTGCCATTGTGACAGAAGCTGGGGGCAAGCTGACTGGGATCAGGGGGTGGGGCATCATCATGAAGGGCAGTTCCAAACCTACAAAAATGGAAGAAGGTAATCGTTAAATGAAACCCTTGTTGATTGGTTCATCTGAATTGGAGGATACTGATTGGTTAATTGGTTAATTTGACATAGAGGTATAATCAATAAGGGCTGCGTCTTGGTTGTTGGTTGAGGGATATGTGGGATAATTCACTATTCCTTTGAGAGGAGCCAACCCACTATTTTACACTGTTAAGAAAACCTATATCTAAAAGTATCAGTAAAATAAAAAATACAGCATGCAATTTAACTATGAACAATTATTTATTACATAACATGCTGGGTGGCCTTGCTGGAATAAACTGAAGCTGATTCATGCTAAAATCACAACATAAAACAATTAATATGAAACAGCATTCACTGTAATAGGAGGAGTATGTGTTCAACCCAGTCCTACAATATATTTTGAAATCATTATCTCAAGCGCTTCTCAGGGTATCAGTTCATATTAACATAAGAGGCGTAAATGTTTAACAACACATGTTAATAATAGATACCATTACAATAATTATAATGAAAATGGAAACGATAACTAGTCAGTAATTCAAATAGGGCTCGCTACTTATATACAAAGAATTATTTTTTGTCAGTATTTGAAATGGTGCTCTATATATTTTATAGTTAATATTTTATAGTTTTTAACTAGGACCCATGGCCAAATGAGTGAATTACTTTAGAGATTAGGGTGCCATTTCACACACTAATCTGCAAAAATAAAGCAATCACTGGAAGCAGTTATCCAAATGACTTGTTAAAACATGTTAGTAACAAAACAAGTATCTTCAGAACTACAATATGAAATATGGCTCAAGGCTAATTGCTTTACAGTGTGTGGATGCCTAGAGTAGTCTGGACCATAGAACAAGCAAGTCTGACTTTTAACTTGTGCAACAAAAGATAATTTTAATTTTAGCATAAATCTGTATTTGCCACATTACCCCATTACAAGATTAGATATCTAACAAATGCTTCACGTGATTCAATTTCTGCCCTGAAATTATACTCGATCAAAGTGAAGACATTAGCTGGTCCAAAAATGGAATATCTACCAAAAAAAAAGAAATACCATGGGGAATAGGGTAGCTAGCCGCTGTGCCTTTAAAAGGTACAGCATAATAAAAATGGTCTAACTTTCAAAGACAATGAATACACACAGAAGGTCAAAGCTAGATGTCTGTCCCTAAAACCACATGCTTCCTCCTCTCTGCAGCCCCACTTCTCCTATGGGGGGCTTTGAACTTGGTGGGATCAAAAGTGACTGGGGAACATTTTGGTCTTCTTCCTTCGCCACTCAGATACTTCGTTCAGAACAGCTTTAAAGAAAGACATCTTAAAACCTTCCAGACGCTGAATCTGACTAAGTCCCGCTGTAGATGTTTGGTCTTTTCTATTGGCAGTAAAGAAAATAACAGAGAAAATAACCCTGGAACCATCACCACAGAAACCTAATCCATAAAACAAGTCTGCTTTTGCGACAAATCATCAGATGCCAACAAGGGGAAAGGCGATCTACACCGCAAAGAAAACCTCAAAAGACAAGGACGCTGTTTGTGAAATGAAAGACAAGGAGGTACTCGTTCTTTGCCGCCGTTCCCTCCCATTCCTCCCGAATCTAGTGGATTTCCATAAGAAAGATGGCATGCAGATTCCAACTGGTGATCGTTCCCAAACATGAAGGAGGCGAGGGAGATTAAAGCGTAAGCGCAAAGCAAGGTTGCACCCTCGGCCCCTCCGCCTTTCTCATTCGAGCTCCGTCTGTGAATCGATTTACCTCTCAACGCCCAGAGCTCAATTACAACAGCGCCAGAAAGAGCCCGATGGTGGGGGTACTTACAGTGACACAACACGGAGAGAGTCCCACTGTACCTGTGTATTTACGTCTCAAAGGCACTCAAAGGCCAGTGCAGAGAGCATTATCCTGCCTTTGAGGGATACGTAAGTGTGCACAAGCACACTTAGGCATAAACCAAACAAACACACACACACTCTGCATCTGACTGACCTCTTAAGGCAATCAACAAGCAGAATGGGAATAAGGCAAAAAAGGTCTGACAATGATATGACTTTTATCATTAGTTGTGATTGACATCATCTGTGTTAAACACTGTACTATAGTCTGTGTCTCAATCTGAAATGCCCCTCCACACACACACACACACACACACACACACACACTCTACCATGGGGGGTTTATTTGTCTCAGAGCCCCGGTCACGTTCCACCATCTTCATGTAATTTTCTTCCATAAAGACCCATTCAGTTGACTGTAAAGGACCCGGTGGTAGGCAACGACTAGTTCACCTAGTCACAGTGATTGGTTTGATTCAAAGCAATACCTCAAGTTCTTTGTACATAGTTTAGTTTTTTATTCATTTTAATAGAATTGTTCGGAAAAACACAATGATTTTGAAATGTAATTACTTGCTGGTTCATCCATGATGGATTTATAGTGAATGGGTTAATAGAAGGTTTGCCAACAACTGTCCAAAACAGAATATTAACATTAGTGTGTGTGTATGTGTGTATGTCTGACTGTATGGACTTTTGTGGAAGCCTTACTTTTCATTACCCCTTTCCCACAGCCTACAACAACTTGTTAATCTAGCCATTATAAACTGAAATGTCTCCAAAATGATCACATGAACAAGTTAAGTCAGAACAGTTTTACCGTCAGAAAAGGACTCGACTTGATCAATATTACAGTTAGTGAGGTTTTAATTGAATGGCAACTTTAGATTAATGTTTCTCCTGCTATTCCCTCATATAGTAGTAGATCTTTAGCTCATGGAAGTTGGATTCCCATGCGTTGCTTTCCTAGTGAAGGGCATAAACAACAGCATTTGGAGTAATTTACCTGGAGTAAGCCCTAGAGACTTCCGAATGTGAACTCGTACTTAGCTACCATCATTAAAACTACAAATCACTTAATACGCAAGCAAACAGCTCAAGCTATTAGGTTGGGTAATACAGTACTTCGGAAGTGCACGCATGAATAAGCAACAATCCGAATCACGAAGGATAAACGGAATGAATTCAAATACCCTTTGGAATGATTGTATGATTAAAAAGGTGTTATATCAGGCAAACACATGGAAAGCTCCTAGAAAATGACAAGCGGGTTCAAGTATTAATACAAAATCAGTTGATGAAGGGTTTAGAATTATTAAAAAGAGGGCAATAATTGCAACCTTTTTCAATGACTGAAATGACTGCGCTATTAACCTGTAGTGAAGCAATTTCCTCTGTCGTTAATCCTGCGGGTGTTCTAGCAGTGTGTGTGTGTGTGTGTGTGTGTGTGTGTGTGTGTGAGTATATATGTGTGTGTGCATACATGTGTGTGTGAACACATGGGTGCCTACTGTTGTGCACAAGTGTGTGCATGTGTCTGCATATGTGTGTGCGTATGTTTGTGTGTCTGCATATGTGTGCACACCTATGCATTTGTGTGCATGCATTTGTGTCTTTCCAAATGTGTGTTTGTTAACAGGAGCCCTGATGTGTAAAGCTATTCTACCCACCTTTTCCTACAATATAGAGCACCATTTGAGTGAGAATAATAGCAAATTAATCCAAAGGTATCAGACTGAATACCTCGCCTTCTGACTAGCCAACAGACCTCAGTCAAGCTAACAACCTGCAGTCCTGTCTCCATTTAGTTCTGGAGTGGCTAGATTTCCCTTGACTAAAATTAAACCAGGTCCAACCTGCCACTTTATTATCTCTTCAGCTGAATGATGTATTGTTTGTGGAGCAAAACAGAACTGAGAGAGAGAGTGAAAAAAGGGAGAGGGAATCCATTTCCAGCCGCAGCTCAAGCTAAGATCTTTTTTTTTCTTCTTTCGAACTCTATCCAGGAAAATTGCTCACGACAAACAATAATGTCAGCCGTAATTGATCGGAGGTCGCCGCCTGGGCCTCGGGTAAAAGCTGCACTATTTAAGAGACAATCGGTGCTAGCCAGGGCCAAGCGGCCTCCTCAGAAGCTAAGGCTAATGAAGCTGTCTGTCTCCCCTATTTACCTCCTTTTTAACTGGAAAAAAAGGGGGATGAGATGTACTGTTTTAGACAGCAAAGGGTGGAAAAGATCTCACCAGGACTTTCTCCCTTTCTCTTGCTCCCTTTCTCTCTCTGTCCTTTTCTTGCTGGTGAAGGAGACTGTGTAGACGTCAGAAGAATGTGTAATTGGTTGCCAAAGCTGAGGAATCTGTACGCTAGCTAATTAAATGGCCTGTTTCAAGGCTATCTGTCTTGGGTTTAGAAAGGTGCTCATGGCTTTGGAACAATGCATTGGTAAATGCTGTTGTCAAACTAAAACACATACGTTTGTGGTCACACCCTTTGATTTGGATTGGGAAAGACAAGACATTTCATGCTACAGAGATCTCTTTGGATCAATCGGAAAACTGTAAAGGGCCCTGGGTTTTATCAACTGTATAAATTTACTGTGAATGTGCACTCTCCAAAACAATTTAGGCTATTCTAGTAATTGGCCTTGTACAATATCCCCATGTTGCCAGGTACTTCACAGACTGCTCAGTACTTTTTGGCAATCAAGATGGGGGACAAGTTGGCTTATGCAGCCAGATCCTACAAGCACATAAATGGATGATAAAAAGGAAATGACCAAGCCCCAAAAGTAACCATAAGATCTACCTACCCTGGTCATACGTTGTGTACTACATAGGGAGTGTAATTCAGGCTGCAGACAATGGCTTTGAGGCTGTTGGCCCTTTTAGCGGTCTCTCAGTGCCTCTAATCAACCATATATCTTAACCTTAAGTACTAATCTTTCTCAGAATGCAACAGCACAGCCTTATGAGGTGGAAGGGCCATTAAACCCCAGGACATAGAGAAGCAAACTTTAGGAAATATACTATAAAAAAAAGCCTTCATAAATGCAGTCTGGTATTGTGCTGGCGCTATGGGCTGTTTTTCATCCACTTACGTACAGACACAGCAACGCAGACATCCTGACACAAACGGGCACACACATCCCCTCCACACACATTCACAAGCACACACACAGATGGCAGGCTCAGTCAAGGCTGTTGAGTCCTGTACCTCATTAAAGGGGAGAGGAAGGAAGGTGCTGTTCTTTGATGTAGCCACCCACAGCCCCTCAATGTCATTGAAGGAAACATTGAAACTTTTTTTGTGTTTACACACTTGATGGTAAAGAAACCATCTTGGGTTTGTTAAAGTGTTTGTGTATGTGGGGTACCCACCTTCCTTTCAGGTACTCATTTGACTACAAACACACATTTGACTACAAACACACTAGCTATTTATGCAAACAAAGACTTCCACTAACATGTGGAAAAACACACTGAGACAATTATGTGTAAATGTCTCTATACTGTACAACATGCTAACACCCCACCACTACCACACACACTCACACATTCACAAACACACAAAGTATGGCTGTAATTCCTATAGCCGCAGCAAATGGCTACGTTAGCAGCTAATTCACATCAACAAACAGAACTGTTTGTTTGTTTGCCGTGTTATGAAGGAGATGCATGTGCGTTCTGATGGCTGAGGTAGGAACATGGTAGACCAATAAGACGAAAAGTATTTGTCCTTAGTATATAAAATGAGGTTAGCCATGCCATTGATACACCAGGGTTTGCATGCCACTCTTGGATTAGCCCAGGGTTCCCACGGAGGGCAGTGCAATTGGCCAGTACCATCTGGCATTGAGGGTAGGTAATCAAATTCGGTTGTCTTGCATTGTCACGCTCTAGCGACTCCTTTTAGCTGCTTGGGTGTCTGTGTGCTCAAGTAATGTAAAATGTCTGGTGAGTACATTCCTTCTGGCGCGTAAGGATTCAGGTATAGACTGCCTGGTTTAGCGAGCCCTGTGATAACTAGGAACGGCAACATATGTGTTGTGGAAGTCACATTTCTGGACTTTAAGTCCGCTGGGAGTTGCTGTGACAAAGCAGGGCATTCATTCCTAATTGGATATCACTAAAATGAAAAGATAAAAACAGGGCAAAAAAAAGCCAGCAGATGCCTACCCTCAGGTTTCTAAGGCTGAGATTCAATCAAATGCAGATAGTGTTTTGTGTAAAATGAAGCTTCACCACCTATAATATGCTTCTTAACAAATCACACACATCTGATTGATGGATTCAGTCCCCATCAATACTTACAGGCTGTCTAGAAAAGGAAATGGTATACAAGAGCTTGAAAATATCTTTCTGTAATGAATATTCAATTTTGTATCTATGTGATTTGAAGATTAGTCAGAAACTATGTGTCAGAAACTAAAACATGGTGTGCTGAGTCTTTAACACTTCTTCAACATATCTCTCAAGACACCTTTTTTTTATTGAAATGGCCTAGGTTGGTCCAGCAGTGTAAGCAGCTGCCTTTGGTGCACATGTACTCAGAGGGGAACCGTCAGGGCCCTCTGCGCCCTCAGAGAGGGTCTAAGGATAGATACAAATCTATATATTTTTATCTATTATAACTTGGAATTTTGTTTTCATTAATTTAATCTGTAATGATCTTCCTATTGAATTTCTTCAGTTTGTGTTGGAAAAAAGGGTTAACATCCAAGAGGAAAAAAATATCCAATCAGAATTTTTCTTTGGTAGTCTCTTAGTAGAGATAATCTAGCTGGGCTCAACGTTCATTGGCTAGGCCCTCAGGCTTTGAATAGAAGGCACCAGCCAACGTCATTGACACTGAGCAGAATTAGATCAGAATTTTAGAATGGCAGTAGAATCAACCAATCACAAATTGTCTTGTAATAGGTGGGACAATTGTATGATGCATCAAGGCCCTCTAGAGGGCCTAAGTATACGTCACTAATTCAGAGCCAATAGTGAGCCTTATTTTATTTTCTCATGCTTGAGCCTAGCAGGCTGGCTAGCTTTTTGCAGTGAGTGTATGTAACGATGGCAATGGCCCGGCTGTCTGCCCTGGCTTTGATCTCAATTGAAAAAGAACTTCTTTCGGATTTAAAATCAAAACAGAAGCGTTTTGAACATGCCATTGCCCATTTCATAAAGAAGGACAAGAGAATGGACTTTGTTTTTAAATAATAATCATAATGGTGTGTGGACTTCTTGTTTTCCTCTACAGCTTTCTTTTTGTTGCTATCTTGTAGTCGTTCATATCATTTTGAACGCGATGTGTAAAATATTATTCCTACTTTAGATCACTGGTTATGTTGTAAAAACAAAGGTAATGATGTTGCAATTGGAAGTACTGGATACATGACATTTTGTGTTGTGGTGCATTTTTTTATTGTTGCATGCTGGAGATTTTGCATGCTGAACGTTTTTCTCTCTGACGGCATTTACTGTCCGTGGTCTTGAAACAATGTGAGTAGTTGTGTGGTTAAATTAATTTCGCCACTATTTGAGTGACTGTTTTGGCAAATGTTTCTTTGAAATGACGGTATTTTCTTCTAATGTGGTTCCTGCAATCGATATTGGCAACCGTTGTGTACGTGTGCTGATTTTGTCAGCCACAGTCAAGGCGTGGCTTAGGACCGTTTGACTCTGTCATCAAGTAATTGCTTCTCCTACATAGGTCTGCAAAAGAAAGGTCTCAATTCATGCTCTGTATACACAGGCATCCGAGTTCTCTATCTATATGTATGACATCAGATCTTTTTCTGCTACTGAGGACCTAGCTCCAATAGTAACGGTTTGCCACTGCAAGTACTGCTCCAGCATGGGTTAGAATCTGCTCACTGCACTCTCAGTAAGGAAACACATTATCTAAATGTGTTCTATTCATTGTTGTACATGTCTTTTGCCTAACATTAAATTAAACAACATTTTCTAAATGTTGACCTTAATTAACCAATGGCATTATTCATCTAATACTCTAAACAACTTGAATGGCAGGTATGAATCACATACCATATTAACTGCGCATAAACACTTTTACATTTGTTTTTGGTTTCTGTTGCAAAATGTATGCTATGGTGCACCCAAATATATACAACCTTAATTAACATAATTATTCACATGGCTAAGGATGCCCAGGATGTTCAAACACTCAGGAGACATCTTCTGTCATGATGAACATACTGTTCAAATCTCTAACATGAGTCTGGGCCCTTTCCACTTTACATTTGTCACAAGCCACTCAGAGTAAACCGAAACACACACACACATAGACACACACAGAAAAACAGGCAGGAAGACAAAAGTAGATACACATAGACTCACACAAACAAAGAGACAGACATCCAAAACTCACCTGCAAATAGAGAGACAAACAGAACACACAGAACCCATTACTAGTAGCTTATTCTACTAAGGTTGCAATATGTCTCTAGCCAATCAATAAAGCTGGTCAGTGGCCGTGACCATCCACGCAGAGAGAGGAATCATTTCCATGTGGTTAGGGTTAGGGTTACTAAACATATTTTTAACTTAAACACACAGATGCATGCACGCATGAAAACATGCATGATAACAGGAACGCACACAGACAGACTGACAAGCATGAAGCATTCACATCCAATCACAAAAAAGTAAAGGAGAAAAAAAAGTTAAGGAAAACATACACAGACACAGAGTTATGAACAGACAGAACACACAGAGAAAGATAGACAGACAGACAGGCAGACAGCACACAAACACAGACACCCAAGATTGAAATACTTTCAGCCCATGATTTATATTTCAAATAAAAAAAGACAACTATTTTTATGTTCTCTATATGGGAGGACGCCAAGGCATATGGATAACGCCTTCTCAAAACCACAAGGCTGCCCTTCACTGCTAACACACACAGAGCATTGCTAGCAGCTTTGCCCGTGATTCATGTAGCCCTGCAATCTGAAGGCAACATACTGGCAGCCTGCTAACTCTCAAATATCAACAATGCACATTTGCACTGATAACAGGCTGTTCAGGGCTAACACGAGGAGCTGATACTTAAGCAGCTTGCCAACATGCAATGCAGTTACACACACACACACACACCCACACATTCACACACACACACACCACACACACACAACCCATTACTAGCAGCTGTTTCTACTGAGGGGGCAATATATCCCCGGCCAATCAATAGACCTCTGGCAGTGACACTCCAAGCAGACAGAGGAATCATTTCCATGTGATTCTAAAATGCCGCCCCCTTTTAAATAGATTGCTTTCAGTCAATGGGCAAGCCGTTGTCATTTGATTCACGCTTTCCACATGAAATATATCAACAAATGTTATCAATCACGCTGCTCTCCGACATCATATTACCCTCGTCCCAACCGGTACCCTACTCCCTAACCCTATTCCCTATATATTGCATTACATTTTAGATTTTATAAATGGCTGGAGTAGGTCGCCATTTGGGGGATTGGTTTGCATGTGCTGTTTACCAGATCATTTGTTTGAATGACAAAATTAGCATCACTTGCTTCGGCCTGTTTTCTCTATCATTAACCATTGGAAAATCAGTACAAGCTGTCATATTGCTAATGATTACATTGCAAAGCATAGGATGATGTCATGTCACTTATTGAAAAAGCAATTTGGTGAAGCATGTAATATATTAATTCATGTTTGTATTATATTAATTCCTTTCTGAATCGGAGCAATGCAGTGATGTTAAAATTTGCAATTTAAATCAATAAGCTTAGTTTAAGTAAATGCCATTAGCCTATAAAGTGTTTTTCTTTCTATATTTGTAAAACAAATAAAAAAAACATTAGAAAATATTTTCTCAGTGTGAACTAAGTAATGTGAAACTACTGATATTTCTTTTAACATTTGTGTCTTGCTTTCTCTGGGAAACTATGTCTTGTAAGTAGGTGTAGCTATAGAATGTACAGGAATGTACAAAAACTTGAGTCCTGCAGTTTATATGTTAAACCACTTTAATCCACATTGCTTTCAAACAAATAAAGAAAATCGAGAATAGGTATACAACACACTTTTAAAATGTACTATCAATGCCAATGACATCCTTCTTGATGAAAAATACAGTATTAGACAGAAAATACTGTGTGTAATTATTGTGTGTATATTCTCACACTACAATAGTGTAGTCATTTTTATACATCTATTTAGCATCATTATGCAATGCCTACAATTCTGTCACATTAATCACGTGAATTTGATACCGCATGACGCCAGCGCTCATCCATCTTCGTTTGTGTTTCCAGCGTAATGACCTTATCAACTGAATCAACGTTCAAACGCGGTCACAGCCCCGCGCATGCTATGTTTCAATACAATAGTCAACACAACTTCACATTACTCAAGTAACCTGTGAAAGCCCGTCATCGGTGAAAAGCCGGGATGTCATCTATAGCACAGTATCACATTGACACCAAGTGACACTGTCTTTTCAGATTGCCTTGATCTCTTCACTCCCCAAAGGTCAGCCCCTATCCAGGCTAAATGCAACCTGACAGTGGATGCTACAGAACAGGACATTGCGACGCATGCATCACCCGCTGCATCAAAGCCCCAAATTAATCACTCCAATTAATGAAGAGCGAGGACTCTAAGTTGATGAGGGCTGACAAGTAGACTGGTCAGTTGTTTTTATTTAGCCGTGCCGCTGTCGCGCTGAGGTAACCGCAAGAGACAGTTGTACAAATACTTGCATGACATGAGGTTTGTGTAGCATGCCACATTACCTCTCTACCTTTTTGTCTCTATCCCTCTCTCTTTCTTTGTCTCTCTCTATCCCTCTTTCTCTATCCTTCTCAGTCTCTTGGTCCCTCTCCTTGTATCTCTCCTTCTCTCACTCTGTCCTCCCTGTCTCTGTCTCCCTCTCCTTTTCTCCCTCATTCTCCCCCTCCCTCAGCCTCTATGCTCTAATAATAATGCCACGCCACCACTGTCACTCAAAGATGATAGAACTTGATATGGATCATTACGGGAATAATGTTTCATCAATTCTCCTTGTTACTCTAATCTATCGCTGCAGTTGTCGCCATTTGTGTGTTTTGTACATCAGCCCTCAACACATTTTCCCCATCATGCATATTCAAATCTTTAAGTGGATGCTTAACAGCCAAACACTAGTGGAATTAAAATGAGGACATTTCACTTGATTAAAAGACATACAATTATCACTTTTATCTTTTGAAATGTCTATTAAAAATTGTATGTGGCGTTCTACGCTTTATCTGACACCTTACTCCCCAGGGTTTAGGTCACTAATAGGGAGATGGGGACAACCAAAGCCCAGGAGGGAAGGAGGGATAGAGAGAGAGAGAAACACTTTGTAATCACTTGCCCCAAATATATATTAAAGTCTTTCATCCCAGTACCAAAATGAATACTTCTACCATTATGGACAACTATCAAACACTGAGAAACATGTATACTGGAGAACAAGGTCTAATGTTATAGAGTTGTCAGCACAGTATGTCACGACTTGCCACAAGCTAAAGGAGGACATGTAAAATGTACTCTTTTCTCTTGGTATTAAACTATTAGTCCTCGACAGTATAAATATAACCAGACCTTTTCAAATGTGCTTGTTGAATTGTTGAACTTATATTACATTTCTGATTTGGATTATAATTTGTTGTGTATCTGTTTTTGTGTATGTATGTAATGAATTTATGTTTTGCTTTTATTATTTTATCTAGTATTGTAAGTGCTCTTCTCAATGTTGTTTTGACATATTTTATGTGTTTCACTTTGCACTGGCAATAGACTACCATTAACGCCAGTAAAACATATTACATTTGAGAAAAAGAGCTTGACAAACACTGTTCAGGAACTGTCTGTATGTTTGTCTTTCTCAGCTATCTGTCTGAGAAAGGCAGACGGGCGGACAGACAATAATACCCAGTAAGTCTCAACTGTAACGCCAAACAAGTAACAGTCCTATCTACAGTATGCTGGTTGCTAACTAATATTGAGTGCTGGCCTAACAATGATAACCAGGCTAAAGTCCAACGGCCAACAGTTCTAACAAGACTAATATCTTAGGCCATCATTATTAACTCAATTTAATTCAATATGATACAGCTTAATTTACGACCTCAGGCAAAATTAAGAAAGTCATTTTACAAGTGTTAATCAAGCCAAAAACCTAGGCCACCAGTGCTAAGCAGGCTACTGTGGCTAACATAACCAGGCACTAGCTGCTAGCTAGATGTGTCCTTCTACCCTGAGAGCTTTATTATTAGAAAGGACATAAACAGACTAATTAAATCGCAGCAGTGAAGCCAGCCTGACAGCTGGTGCAGAGAGTGTTACCAAGCAGATCTTTATCAAAGAGCAGCAGCACTGCAAACTGTGTGAACACAGACCTTTTCCATTTATGGTATATTTTACTCAACATTTGATCACCCAGGTTTGTCTTAATTAGATATTGGGTTATTATGGGCAAGTGAAAGCACAGTGTTTATCTTTTAATATATTAATTGTAAAAGCAATGCTTTAAGTACTGTTAAATACAGTTAGGTCCGGAAATAATTGGAAAATGACAAGTTTTGTTATTTTGGCTATTTAACAAAATATATTCAAGTTACAGTTAAATAATGAATATGGGTCTCAGCTTTAATTTGAGGGTATTCCCACCAAAATTGGAGGAAGGGTTTAGGAATTACAGCTCTTTAATATGAAGCCCCCTTTTTCAAGGGACCAAAAGTAATTGGACAATTGACTCAAAAGCTGTTTCATGGACAGGTCTGGGCTGTTCCTTTGTTATTTCTTCATCAATTAAGCAGGTAAAATATCTGAAGTTGATTCCAGGTGTGGCATTCACATTTGGAATCTGTTGTTGTGAACCCACAACATGTGGTCAAAGGAGCTCTCAATGCAAGTGAAACAGGCCATCCTTAGGCTGCAAAAAAAAATCCATCAGAGAGATAGCAGGAACATTAGGAGTGGCCAAATCAACAGTTTGGTACATTCTGTTAAAAAAAATGTATGCACTGGTGAGCTCTGCAACACAAAAAGGCCTGGATGACCACGAAAGACAACAGTGGTGGATGATCGTAGGATCCTTTCCATGGTAAAGAAAAACCCCTTCACAACATCCAGCCAAGTGAAGAACACTCTCCAGGAGGTAGGCATATCATTATCCAAGTATACCATAAAGAGAAGACTGCACGAGAGCAAATAGACTGCACAAAAGAGGGTTCACTAAAAGATGCAAACCATTCATAAGCCTCAGGAATAGAAAGGCCCGATTAGACTTAACTTAGATTAAAAAACATCTAAAAAAGCATTCTTTGGACAGATAAAACTAAAATCAACCTGTACCAGAATAATGGGAAGAACAAGTATGGAGACGGCTTGTAACGGCTCATGATGCGAAGCATACCACATCATCTGTAAAACACAGTGGAGGCATGGTGGCATGGGCATGCATGGCTTCCAATGGCACTGGGTCACTGGAGTATATTGATGATGTGACAGAAGGCAGAAGCAGCCGGATGAATTCTGAAGTGTATACCCAAGTGGAAAAAATCTAAATTTAAATATATTAAAAGCATACATTATTCAGATATTTAATATAATAAGCATGTCCTTGATTAATGTAATTTAAGTCTATTTAAAATTTTCTAAACATTTATTATACTTAAGTTCAACTTAAATAGCCCTCAATGAGCATTTTAGTATATTAAAGACATTTAAAATATGCTGTTTTGGGGCACTTTTTTCGTACTTAAATGTATTAAGAGTATTTTGAAGGAGGTAAAAATATACTGTTTTAACAAATTTTAAGTGTCTTTTTAGTATATTTCTGAAAATGTTTAAGTATACTTATATTACAATTTAGTATAATGTATGTATAATGTAGTTTAATCTAAATATGATTCAAGAATATTCTTTGAATAACTTTAAAATATTAATAATATACTTAAATGTCATTTAAAACATAATCCCATTATTATCATAAAGCAATAAAATAATTCTTGCAATAGCACAGAAATGCATTATTTGTATCACTGGAAGGTACTTAGATGAGGTACATGGCTTCTATATCGTCCTTTGTATTGTGTACCCAATAACTGCCATTAAAATGCATACTCTTCAGATGCTCTAATTTTAGTCTAAAAAGATCAGACAAAAAATAAATAAAAGGTACTTTGATAAAGGCATTTAATTATATAAAATACAAAAACTAAGTTTTTTGCCAGATATTTTTCAAAGTGCTTTGCAACTATTTGTATCTGTTAAATCTGAGAAAACAGGCAGCCCAACACCAAATTATGCTTTTAACAGCCTGACTCCACCTAGAGATACATTACACGTCTGTATTTAGCCACTCTGACACAAAAAACATGTTGTCTTAAGCCTAAAACAGATATTGTTGACCAAGAGCTGACTAACATCCAGCCCCCTATAGAAGTCACAAGAACACGATCAGTGCAAGAAAAAAGGTTTTGGAAAGCATCAGAGTGGAGGGCTTTCCTTTTATTCAATGCACTGCCTGTGTTGAATGGTGTGCTTTTGAAGAAATACTGGAATCATCTTTTTCTGTTGGTGTTTGGTATATATGTTCTTCTGCAAGAAAGAATTAATCTCCAAGAATTGAACTTGGCAGAATTGGCATTGAAGAAGTTTGTGATCGATTTCCAGAGGCTGTATGGCACTGTGAATGTGTCATTCAACATGCACTTGTTAACACACCTTACAGATAGTGTATGAAACTGGGGGCCCTTGTGGGCAACCTCCACATTCCCATCTGAATCTTTTAATGGGACACTGTTGAAGTACTTCAATGGAACCTCTCATGTCCCTCTGCAAATAGTTAAGAGATATTTAAAGTGGAAGGGTTTTTCACAAAAGGCTGCAACTTGCATGAACAATGCTACTGAGAGTGTACAAGAGTTGTTCTCCCAACTACAAAACAGCAATAGATCAAATGATAAATCTGAATGGCTAAATGAATGTGTAAGGGTTTTTGGCAACCCCTCTGTTGAGTATAATGTATCTGTTCAGTATATGCTTGCAATTGAAGAATTACTGGGTCTAAGAGTGAAAAGATGCAGGTAGTACAATCGATTAATTGCTAATGGCATATTATGTCATTCCGAAGTAAAACGGCTAGAAAAAAGAAACAATTCAATTGTGGAGTTGATGAATGGAATGCTATGTAAAATCCATGGCCTTGTAGCTTTCAAACCTCAATGCTCACATGACATTTCAGCTACATATTCATGCAATTCAGTGTGCTGTGTGTTGGTTTGTGAACTGGTCAAGACAAGAAGGGTATTGTGCAGAGACACTCAGTTGAATATATCCTCTACATTTGTGTATGGCATTTCTCAATCAGACAACATAATTGCTGTCCATGCAAATCATTTCAAAAGAAAATGTGTTTTTGTTAAGTTCAGAGACAAGGAGTCTGTTATTCCTCTTCCAAACAGTTTAGAGAGAGACAAGGAAGGGTTGCTTGTCTAGCCTAATCACCCAAAGCTTTATTGTGATACTTCTTGTACTAGAAGCTGATAACTGGCTGTGCATACAGTATATTCTTGTGATTTAACAATTTATCAATAGAAATGTGACTAAAATCAATAGCAAGCATCCTGATAGCATGTGAAGTAAAA
>JACXGI010002017.1:0-80772 GCA_016801175.1 Esox masquinongy | reverse complement strand
CCACAGTCAGTGATGGTTTGGGGTGCCATGTCATCTGCTGGTGTTGGTCCACTGTGTTTTCTGAGGTCCAAGGTCAACGCAGCTGTCTACCAGGAAGTTTTAGAGCACTTCATGCTTCCTGCTGCTGACCAACTTTATGGAGATGCAGATTTCATTTTCCAACAGGACTTGGCACCTGCACACAGTGCCAAAGATACCAATACCTGGTTTAAGGACCATGGTATCCCTGTTCTTAATTGGCCAGCAAACCCGCCTGACCTTAACCCTATAGAAGATCTATGGGGTATTGTGAAGAGGAAGATGCGATACGCCAGACCCAACAATGTAGAAGAGCTGAAGGCCACTATCAGAGCAACCTGGGCTCTCATAACACCTGAGCAGTGCCACAGACTGATCGACTCCATGCCACGCCGCATTTCTGCAGTAATTCAGGCAAAAGGAGCCCCAACTAAGTATTGAGTGCTGTACATGCTCATACTTTTCATGTTCATACTTTTCAGTTGGCCAACATTTCTAAAAATCCTTTTTTTAGTATTAGTCTTAAGTAATATTCTAATTTTCTGAGATACTGAATTTGGGATTTTCATTAGTTGTGAGTTATAATCATCACACTTAAAAGAAATGAACATTTGAAATATATCAGTCTGTGTGTAATGAATGAATATAATATACAAGTTTCACTTTTTGAATGGAGTTACTGAAATAAATCAACTTTTTGATGATATTCTATTTTTATGACCAGCACCTGTATATATATATATATATATATATATATATATATATATATATATATATATATATATATATATATCAATTGATATATATATATATCTATTAATTATATATATATATATCAATTCGGAGTTCATCTTCAAATCCAAAATGTTGTTTTGCAGGTCCGGTGTGCTGTCCATGTACGGCATTTGCAATTCTGTGAAAACTTTCACTGCATCTATCCAGCTTGCTACAAGAGGGGGAGTCCCAAAGTCTTCCCCCTTGAAATTGATCTCGACCAGTATAGAGAATTTCAATAAAAAGCTTTGTCTGGTATACAATTACTGGACTTGTCACTGACAATAACATGTTCAGTAACAAAAACAACTGTGAGCATTTTTTATAATTTACCATTGTCTGCTAAAATTTTACTGAAATCATATTTTACACATCCCATTATGATGACACCAGTGTGTACAAACAATGTTTTAAAAAAACATTTTATTGAATACATAACCATAATCCATGTTGTGCTGGTCTTACAGAAAAGCTTAGTACTTTCCTTGTCCTGAAAAGTTCGTTATAGCCCAGAAGAAAAATAATGTGTTATATTTTTTTTGTGTAAAAATCCCCAGTAATAAAATTGTTATTAGTATTAACTGACTGAAGGCAGCATACATTAATAATGAATTAAACATTGAATAATAATTGCAAAATTGGGGAGATGAAAACAAACACATAATTCAAGTTAGATTGTTTGCATGGCTTCCCACTTAACTGTACATACCTCTGCTTTAATGGCAGTAAGGGCAATGGTGGTTTTGTCCACCTTGTCCCTCCTGCAGCATTTATTTATGCTCCTGGTTTTCTTGAAGTCTTTCAAAAGTTTCTTGTAACTGTGTTATACATCCTCAGGATTTCTTACTACAGCACAATAAAAGATATGTGTGATGTCACGTTATTCATTGGTTAAACATCTACTGTGCATAATGTACTTAATCTATAGTCTGTACTTCATCTCCAGTCCTGCAGTATCCCCGGCAATACATATCAGTAGTGTAGCCAAGAACAAATACAACCTCTGACGTGCATGATGCGTTCATGTTTAAATACTATGGCACGAATAGGACATGAAGAATGAAAAGGATCATTCACAACGATGCCTGAAAATGTTTTCCGGCTAAACAAGATGGATTCTGAGGAAGCCGTGAATGGGTACAGACGAAGTTGGAACAAAGGAAAGTTAAGATTGCCGAGAAAGGACAACAGTCGTAAGGTGAGAAAAGAGACAAAGGAGACATTCAAGATGGACGAAGATCTATTTTATTTGACCACCTGGCCAACCGACAATAGCCACAAGATGGAGTCTCTGTTATGGGACCCCAGAATCATGGATGATACAAGGAACTGACGTGAGCTTTTATAACCATTGATTAAGAGTTCTTAAATGTTTATTTCCAAAAATGTATCATACCTAAACATTAAATGATGCTGGAACTTATCAAGGAAACTTGATCACTTTCCTCGATACTTTCCAAGCTTATTTAATTGAATATTACATGTAGTTTGAAAAGCACTTTGATGGTATATAGCATGTTTTAATAGTCATTCAAGATAGCCTTTTTTGTCCTGTCATGCTTGAACATGTTTTAATAGGTATTCAAGAAATAGCCTGTTTGTTGTGCTTTGTCATGTTCACTATGTAATTAAGAGTCAAACGCTGGTTTGACTTAAAGTGTCAATCTGGTAAAATAGTCTCATGTTTTTTTTACAAAAGGTTAAAATATTGTGTTTTCTCTCTCCTTGTATATTGTGTAAGTGGTATAATGAAGAATACACATGGTGATAGTATTTAACGTTAAGGGGACGGAATTTGAATCTAAAATAGTCATAGCCTACAAAAGAGGGTAAAACAGCCAAAGTGAGTTTATTCCCCACAATCAAATTAGATTACCTATTTTAAATGCTGAATTGAGTTTGGTTAAATAATATAGTTTCACATTTGTTTGTATTTACAATGGTAACTGGGATAATACTTGTTTTAAAATCAACACCTGATACTTGTTAAATTCTAAAATGGTAAATTGACTAATGAACAAATAGGTTATTGATGTAACAGTGTTTAGGGCCTACATTGAGTGTCCTTTGAATTACTTATTGTGCCTTGATTTTAATGACATCATACATCTGCTTTCTGTCAACGTCACCATTTTTGGGAGTTTTCTAAATCTTCAGTTAATGAAGGATATCGGCTAAGTTGAAGGAATAACATATCTTGCTACAGACAATCTGAGGCCCGTGTCAGAGTTTAATGTGTGGAAACTTAAATTTCTTATACAGTAAACAAATCATTTGGCCTTTTTAATGGCTCACCATAAGTCGGTGAAGCTAAGGGCACCGGGAAGAGGAGAAGACCCCCTGGGATGACCCCTACCATTCTTTTCCATTACATCAGGGTAGCCTATTACTAAGGGTTACATTTGAGTGTTCAGAGTGGTCTCACCTGTGGTAATTTCACCAACACAAACATATTCACTTTTGGGATAATCAAACATTAAGTGAAAGCTAAAATATATTTTCCTCTCAATAGCTTTAAACATTAAAATTTATCATTTTGAATCCAATTGAAGTGAGGGTAGAGACCTAAAGTCATCCCCCATTGTTGATGATAGAACAATCTTAATGTCAATAGAACCACAGATGTGGTCAAAATATGCATAAAAGTTGTGATTTAGGGTTTGGCTGACCGCCACTATTGGACTAAATATGAATCAAAATTTGTGAATTCCCTAAAATTTAGGAGGTAAATCACGACAATGTTTCTTTTTGTCATGAGATAGTTTGGCCATTGTCCTGTGAAAATGCTAAATTTTGATGCTGTAGATATGCTAATACAATCGCCCTGGTGGTTGCAGCAGGTTTTCTCCTACAGTTTAGCTCCTAGTGGGTAAACCGATTATTTTATCAGGCATGTGCCAAGAAACTACAGGGATATTATTAATGCATGATAGCTAATTTCGCAGACCGGTGTGAAGGTACTGAGGTAAATTTGAGAGCTGTTTAGCTATGTAATACAAACTTGTCAGGAGGTTATATGCTTTATATTTTCTTTGCACAAGCGTCCGTGTTGCACATTTGTGTCTTTGATTGTGTTTTTGACTCTTTGTTTTTAACATTTCCACTTTGTTTTTTGATGAATATGCAGTATGCAACCCCTATCGAATGGATTCTAGATCCATCCCTACTAAAAATTCTCTATTTTTCGTGTCGTTCCTGAGATGATGGACAGTGCGGGCACGGGATGGCGCCTCCTGTGGCCGTATTTTTCATTTTTCTGCTTTCACTCAAGGTGTCATTTTCTATTGACTTAATGAAGTGGAAGCAGGGGGTATGTACGCTATGATAATTGATTATGATTGGAAAGAGCTGAACCGAGAGTTCAGAGCGTATGGTACTTATAAAGAGTTACATGAAAAATTGAGTTTTCCCTGTTTGCATAGTTATAACGGAGCATTGGCATCTGTTATGTTTCACATCTTCCATTCACAGGATTTGTTTTAATTGGTTAATTTGGAATTTGTTTTGTTTGATGTGTTAGAAGGTCTAACATTTTAATGGTTGCATAGAATAGATCTAACCATTTTTGATTTGGCTAAGCAAAGTCAAGTCTAAAATCTTATTCCACTGCTAGTTGCTATCGGGCATTAATATAGCACAAGGAATCAAACATCATCCAATCCAGTTCTGGATTGAAAAGGAAATTTGACAGACTATTATGGAAACTTGCCTTGATAGGGTGTAAGTTTCACTCTAATGATGGAACTTCTGAGATCTACAAGTTTTCAGGACTGATCTACTGTCTTCATTGTTGGGAGTTGACGGAACAATACCCAGTGGAAGTCTTATGGACTGTTGAAGCACACTAATTGTTGTTTTGCAGTTATATTTTCAACCGATCAGGACATCACAACCCCTTTTCTGATGATACATCACGTTACCGACTGGATACAGACAACTGAGTGTGTGAGTACCAGCAATATGTTCAAGAAGGATTTCTACAACCACACTGGTCAACTCTGTTCCAAATCTCCCTGACCACTCACATGGCAGAATGGTCAGAGTCAGATCACTTGGCTTCACACCATTTCTACATGAATCATCGACGGTGAGATTAGAGGAGAATCCATCTGAGTCCTGAAGGACTCCACATGTTACGGGTCAGAGTACCATGGGCCAGTTGACTGGAAAGGTCACATGGTCCCAACACAGTGGAAGACACTGTTGTGGTGTTAATACTGAATTAGTGAAGTGATGGAAACTCAATATTCCACAACACACCTACACTGACTTGTTAGGACAACTAGGCAATTTGCTGGGTCCACATCACACTGACTGCAATAACTGATATTGGAACTACATCACTGATACAAGACAAAAAAAACTGATGACAATAACAAAAGGACACTTGATTGGACATTAATTTCATTCCTTACAATCTAAGATATTCCTAAATGAACTGATATGGTGATTTCATATGTATGAAGGTTTGTTTCTTGCAAGACAGGTGGGAAACTTTATGATGACAATCCCAATATAGGACTTCGACTTATTTTGTGATGATGCTTAATGATCGACATTATGACGGCTATCATGGTATGTTTGGATAGTGAATCCTTCCCTATTAAAGGTAGAATTGTTCCCCATTTAAAGGTAGAATCGTTCACAGGTACAACAGGATATGCATAAGTCTTTTGTATGATATTGTCGCATGGTTTATGACACGGACAAGGTGGGTTTTTGATTGTTCATTGGACTTTGGGGGAATGTTTAATCATGATGTTATGTTGAGTCTGATTTTCTGCTGAACGCCGTTAATACTGATAGTAGCTTGTTGATGTCAAAATGTTTCTCGACCCTTATAATCTGAGGTGGGGGAGGGATTGATGACTGTCATACATAGAGTTGTGTCAGAGTAGGGTGTGTCAATTGTCTTGTTTACATTCATTTTCATTTGAGGAACAATAAGACCTCACTGGTCACTTACTCCTTTTTGTTGTTATGTCTTAGTTATTTGTAACATAAGTGTATGGACTTTTTCTTTTCATTAGGAATTGAATTGTACTTTTAATGTTTTATCAAACGTAATGTTTTTGCTTCAATGTTTGAAGTAGGAGTGCTGAAGTATATGAATATATTATTGTTTATGTTTAGATAACAAAAGAACATCTGTTTGTCTGTACACAGGAAGTCACGTTCATTCAAAGCGCGACAATTAGTAGCCAATGGGCTTACAGTAATTCTGTCCTCTATGTCTATAAAATTTCTTTGAGATTGAGTGAGATGAGCTCGAGTTTGTAAGACCGAGTATGAAGTCTGTAACATCATGAACAATAGACTATCAAATACTGCAAGAAATAACTGATTAAGTTCCACAAACAAATGGCTTTTGAGTAAATAAACTTAAATCTTTTAAGGCAATCAGTTGAGTACAGATGTCGCTCATCTAATTCCATCTCCAAGGGAGCGGTCTGCGACGGGGCATGCCTCGTTATACTGCGGTATACTGTGGCACGTTACAGTGCCATGTGGCATAGACAAAAACAAAAGTGAAAAAATCTGTGAGAACGTCGACACACACTTGAAACTGTTGTTATTGAAGTGTTTACTGGTTATAAATCAAGCCTGTGTCTGTTTTTTATAGGGCCATAATAAAACAATCAAATCAGTGGAATATTGTCTACTATAATCCTATTCATGGTTTGTTATGTTGCTATGTTTGATTCTATAAACTCCCAACTGTCACGCAACCTCTGACATTACTGAATCCTAATTTAGATGATGGATTTTTAAAGTAGCCTAATACAATGTTTTTTTCCCGCCACATTTCTTTGATAAAGTACAATATGCCACACTAGAGCCAAACAAAAATACAGTTCAAGTATATATCATAGCGCGTTTGCATGAAGGATGTTCCGGTAGTTAAATGGAAAATAGGCTACACGTTCAACCCATCGTTGTTTGATGAATATTTTCAGAGGTAAATAACCATTGTTTTTTCCCTAAAGTTTCTAATAAAGTGGTGTTTGAACAGAACATGTAATTAGTCTATTTACAATGGACTAAAGTCCACAAATTACTGTTAATTACTCCACATTAACCGAAGAAGAGAGCCAGGTGAGACAAAGTGCCTGTTACAAGACTTATACACTCATATGCCTTATCAGATATTAACACTAGAACCGCCAGGGCTTTTAGATGAATTTTATGAAGAAGAATTTCACTGGTTTTTATTGGAGGTCTTATGAAACATAAGAATAAGAAAAAAATTACTATTTGAAAGAACACGAGCTACAGTATTTTCGTTTGTTTAAGAAGTCTGTAGACATCTATAAAATGAAAATCCACCATATTTAAATTCTTCATAGATAAATCCATTACAATTTTTGATTACTAGTCTCATGTAGGTAAAACAATTTGCATAAAGCTAAACTAATATTAAAGAGTTATGAAACAGTCAATGGCATTGGCTTCGTTAGGCCTGGGCATCTGAGACTATAGCCTCTGAACTTTCATGAATAGCCCCAGATCTCAAATTATTTATATATTTATATTATTTATATATAATAATAAAAAATAGCCCCTGGTCTATTCATCTGTAATTCCGATCATGCATTAAAGCGCAAATGTTTTGGGTTCGCTGTGTGTCATTCAAGCAGCAGATCTACTTTGCACTCTGGAATTTGTGTGAGCCCGCTGAGTGAGAGTGAGTGCACCGGTTACAGGGCTGGTTGTCATTGTTGCCATCTGATTCTGGTGGCTATGGATATATGAATTTTTAAATAATTATTCTAAGAGCAATGTAAGAAGTGCAGCTGAATTGTAGGGCTGCATGATTAATTGAAATCATATTGAAATGGCAATTTGAACATGTGTGATTTCTAAACTGCAGAAAGCAGCGATTTTGGCTTTTTATTTTTACGCTCAATCATAATAATTATTTTTACTGTTGTGCCATCTTCTCTATAATCATATTCATATTTGTATAACATTTATTAGGAGTTGATTTTAGAATCTGTTTGCCTACATAAAAATAATAATTCAGATTATTAGCAGGCTAAAAAGTTTGGAGTCTGGCAAGCGAATGCCACGATCTTGTCAGTCAACACATATCTACAAGTGCTCTTACACATATTCCTCTACCTTTTGCTATTTTAAGACAATAAACCTCTACAATTCAAAATGTGCAGCTGTATGTCTGATCATGCCTCTTACTCATCCCAATTTATTAAAAGTGAGTTAAAGTGAGTAGGCGTATTCTTAAAATATACCAATTCCGTGATGGCGCTATAACTAACGAAAGTAATAGCCACAACCCAATAAAGTAGCAACATCCGGGTCAGGGAAACGATACTAGCTGTGCAGGCACTCTGAACAGCAAATTCTAACCAGTCAGAAACATCGAAGATGCAGTGTAGAGCGCACTGCAAAACAATAGCGCGGAGTAGGGCTTGTCGTTACGGAGCAGAAGAAGATCGATTAAGAAAATGAACCCAGAGGAAAATGAGAAAGAGACTAGGGATGATTTGGTGGCAAAAAACAAATCATCTTCTGTTGTTTGGGAATATATCGGGGTCCACAGAGATGTCGCAATGTAATGTAGGCCTAATATTAAAAACCGTAAGACGGTGGTTAGAACAACACAACATCACAACAAATTCATGAAAAATGCATCGCAAAGAAGCCCTGAATGTATTGTGATCCTAGCAACGCCTCAAGGACAAGGATATGTTTCACTGTATAATTAATTACTGTGATACCTTTAAAATTACATAGGAAGCTGGATCATCTTCATGGTTCTATAAAATAATCAGCAAAATTTCATATAGGTTTATTCAGACAGATTATATGTTTCATATTTTATCTCCTAATAAAAAAGGAATTTCATGAATAAGATTGCAATACTAAGTTTAGATGTAAAACGGATTTTGTCCCGCTGCATGTCATCAACATTACACTTCATTCTCAGTGTTACACTGTAAATACGAATGGGTTAGCAGAATTTAAAAATTTAAGGCAACTGATTGCCTTAAAAGATTGAAGTTAATTTTGTGCAACTTACATATTTGGAGTAACTTTTACATGTACCTTTTGATTACAAGTCAATTGAATGGCTAACAATGTCAACTGAAATTTTTTCAGTTACTGAAACTTAAAATGGTAATTCTTCGCACTTAATAAAATTAAGTCAATAATAGTTAAACAATTTTAATTACGGTAACTGAGTATTTAATGTTGAAAAAACTCAATGTTTATGTGTCCATCATACTTATAAGGGAATTTAAAGGAGATTAAATAATTGAAGTAATGACAACTATTATAAAAAGTTATGATTTAAATAACTCAAAACCTTTTGATTCTCACACTGTAAACCTTAATACGTTCCTAGAACTCAAATAAATTAAAAATTAACAACATTAACAATGTCTGTATTTCTTATCAATTTAATGTTGTGTTAATGGACAAACATTTTTTTTTTCTTTAATAAACAAGGAAATTTCAAAGTGACCACCGAACTTTTGAACGATAGTATACATGGGGCCCCTTTATTGCTTAGTGGAAAGTGTCTTAAAGATCAATGGCAATGTTTGATTGCAGTTAGTGGAGTGTCAATGGTGTTCTGATTTATTTAGATAATTTTTAGAAACACTAATTTAACGGATTTATTAATGATTTATACATTTGTTAATAAAATGTTTGATCACAGGATGCTAGTAAATAACTGCTAATGTCCTACAAAGATTTATAAATAATTAAAATTAGTTATTTTTTAACTCATCAGATTATTCATATGGTATTTGATATGGGTTTTTTCATGGTTTGACTCACCCTTTATATGCATATTTACAAAAGTAGTTATACTAAGGTCCCTTACAGTTTACTTCCCATTAATTAATCTTTAGTTCTACATTTATAAATGTCAATAAGCAGTTTTTGAATAGTCAATTGTTTGTTTAATAATTGACCGTTCAGTTATAATAATTAAACACTAATTTTAATTATTACACATTCATTAATAAGGTGTTTGGTTACAGTATGTTCACAATTTGTGTAAATTATTGCAAATGTCTTACTAACATATTTATAAATCATTTATAAAGGAGTTATTTTTTAAGTCATAACATTGTTTATACCATTTATACACACATTTATAGAAGTATTTATATAGGTCATGAATTGTACATTTATTAATTGTTAATGAGTGCATCTATAAATGTGAGTATGCATATACTAATACCTCAGTTGATGATTAATTTCAATCCTTTTAAACCATTTATGAATAAAAAAGAAACTTTTTTGCAGCCCTTAATCTAAAGTGTGGATTATATATACTTTTTAAATGTAAATAAATGACTTATTAATCTCCAAATGGCCACAAAATACACCACACAAGACAGTATAAGAGCATGTTTTAATGCAAAACACAGCATCTCCAGAATATGCACATGAACCACTTTGAATATTCAACATCACATCTGTGAAAAGATCTCGATTGCAAACTCCTTGCATTCTCTCTCCTCACTTCTTCAGGATGTCGCACTGAAATGAGTAAGGTAAAATGAGTACAGTAAGCAGTGCACCACTGAAAGAACTACAGATGACTACACAACCAATCAAATTATTTTCTTAATTCTCCTAAATACAATCTGCATCAATATATACAACTAACCAACAGTCAGCATCTCACAGTTTGGTCAAAATTTGTGAAAGTTACAGTACATTCATTAAAAAAATGTTTTGTCAGAGATTGCAGATGAAAAAAACAAGGTAAGTAAATGTCCCAAGAAAATGTAGTGTACTTGCAAGGGTGAGAAGGATTGATTATTTAATAAGAATGGATAGCCTGAAGATGTTAATGTTGGTTTGGTGTTAATAGCTTGGTTCATCTTGAGCAAGGAGCATAAATAAAATTAGCCTATCAAAGAATTCTATTGTTGGGTTTGAACTTGACTTTGCTCTAAACAAACACTATTGGTAAGTTCTGCTGTCTGAAAAGAAACAATTTGTGAATTGTAGCTAGTCATTTTTGTTCTAGCTATCAATCTAGTTCTATTTTACTGTACATCTGCTTTTCCGAGGTCATTGTAGGGTAGTTATTTTCTGTCCAACAACTGTCTATTTGTCAGGTCCTGGCTATGCCCCTAGCCATTTCTGCGCTGGACTGGGGGCCATAGTCAGGACCTGGTGGAGGAGAGGCCTCAAGGCATCTCTTAACAGTTGCTTTTTGGTTTCCCCAATTAGAGGCTGCTGTACATCGTTGCCTCTAATTGAGGATCCTATTTAAGTTCAGCCTTTTGCCACACCCTGTGTGGATTATTATTCGTGCTGTGTCTTGGTTTGTGCTTCCTCCGGTACGCCACCCCGTCATGGAGCTCGAAGTTACCCCATTGGGAGTGGTAAGCCTTGACCTCGGGCCCCAGCGCTGACACCCCTGTCCACTTGGGGCGCCACCCCGTCTCCAACCAGCTTCTCACCAACGCCAGGGTCTCGTCTGCCTCCTGCTGTTGTCCCAGCTGCTGAGGGGTCAGCGGGGGCCACCCCTCCTCACTGCTGGCAGTCTGGATTGCTGCCACCATTGGCTTTGAGTGGTCTCGTTCCTCTTGGCGCTGACAGTAACGGCCCTCCACCGCTGCGCAGGGGCGCCGGGAGAGTGCGTCGGCGTTGCCGTGCTGTCGTCCCGCCCGATGCTGGATTTCAAAGTCATACTCTTGGAGGGCATCCAGCCATCGAGCCACCTGGCTTTCCGGATGTTTAAAGTTCAGGAGCCAGGTGAGTGAGGCGTGGTCGGTGTGGAGGAGGAAATGGCCACCGTGCAGGTATGGCCGGAAATGCCATAGGGCCTGGACCACGGCCAGCAGCTCACGTCGGGTCACACAGTAGTTCTTTTCCGCCCTGCTTAAGGCGCGGCTGAAGTAGGCCACGGCACGCTCCCCCTCCCCTCCCCGCTGGGAAAGGACCGCCCCGACCCCCACATTGCTGGCGTCGGTGTCCAGGATGAAGGACTGGTGGGTGTTAGGGTAGGCCAGTTGGTTGAAGGCTACAGCGCAGGCGTCATCCCAGACGAATGGTCGGCCCAGGTTGGTCAAACGGTGGAGGGGACTGGCGATTGTGGCGAAGTCTCAGACGAAGCGCTGGTAGTATGACCCCAGGCCTAGGAAGCTTTTTAACTCGCTGACATTAGCAGGGGTTGGCCAGTCTCATACAGCAGCCACCTTAGCTGGGTTGGTGGCTATGCCGCGAGCACTGACCACATGGCCCAGGAATGTTGTCTCCCTCGTCAGCAGCCGGCACTTTGCAGGATTTAGCCACAACCCGGCACGACGGATGGCAGTGAAGACCTCTTGCAGGTTGGAAAGGGCTCTGTCAATGTCATTGGCGTGTACCAGCAGGTCATCAAGGTACACAACACAACGACTCCGGGGAACGTCCACCAGCACCCTCTCCATCAGCCGCTCGAATGTAGCTGGTGCGTTGCAGAGTCCAAACGGCATGACGGGGGACTGCCACAGCCCTTGCCCAATGGTCTTTGGTCTTGTGTCGGGGGCCAGCTCCACCTGCCAGTAACCGCTGCGCAGGTCAAGGGAGCTGAACCAGCTGGACCCCGCCATGTAGTCGAGGGCGTTGTCAATTCGAGGGAGAGGGTAAGAGTCTTTCTTTGTGACATTATTAAGACGTCGATAGTCCACACAGAACCACCAGCTGCCGTCCTTCTTCCTCACCAACACGGCCGGAGCCGCCTCCGCCACCTGCTGTTTACAGAGGGCCAGCCGGTGGGGGTGCAGATGGATAGGCTGGGCAGGGCTGGTTTTGATGGAATGCTGAACCAACACCGTCTGTCTACAGTCTTCGTCTCTAGCAGCAAATATGTCTGTGTAATCATCGAGGAGATGTTTCAGCTGGTGCTGCTGCTGCGGGTTGAGGCCGTTGCTGCTGCGTTGCCATAAGTCACGTATGGCTTCGGTCGTCTCAGCGGAGGGAAGGACGGCAGGCACCGTGATTGGTGCTGAGGCAGGCTGGGACTGTGCAGGGTCACTGGCAGTGGATGGCTTGGACGGTTGTCTGGCCTGCTGGAGCAGTGAAGCACAGTGGTTCAGTGTTTCTGGAGAGGCTGCTGTTTGACCACTGGCTCACTGGTCTTTGGGCCTGTTCTTCTTTCCCGGACCAGACTGGAGCGCCACGGCTTCAGTGCCAAGGGTAATGGATGTGCCTGACACATTAACACAGGTGGCCCAGCGGGTCAGCAGGTCCAGGAGAATGATGCACGGATCCTGGATGTCAGCAAGCCAGAACCCGTGTGCCAACTGCTGGTCTCCAACCTGGACTTTCAGTGACTTCTTCCCTCTCATGCCAGTCTTTTCTCCGGTCACTGTGACCACCTGGGTGGTGGTTGGCGACCAAGCATTTGAAAGTGGCCCAGTGGTACCTGGAAGAATGCCAGGTCGTACCAGGGAAATGGTAGACCCAGTGTCACCAGGGCTCGACAGGGTTGGCCGTCCAGTTGGCAGTTCAGGTACAGTCCTTTGTTGTGGCCAAGGCGGCCAACCAGTGTGCATCGGCCATGGAGGGGGGTTGGAGGCTGGAATGGTGAACCCCTCACTAGACCACTCCTCTGTCGTTTCTCCCTGGCTGAGTGGCTCTGGTTTTCGGCGCTGGTGCTGGGCAGTTGCGGGCTACGTGACCAGGCTCATCGCATCGCTAGCAGTGGTCAGTTGACCAGGGGGGACGTCGCCTGGGTGATGGAGGCCAAGGCAAGGACCGTCGTGGTGGAGCCCGAACTTGGCTTCTTCTGTCTCTTCCTCCTCATCGTAGTTGGCCAACCTGAAACATGGTTGGTGAGCGGGAACCTTCTGCTGGATGGGCCACGTGGAGAGTACCCCTTCAGTTTATTCGGCCTCGTGGAGTGCCTCACCGAGAGTCTTGGGCCTGGCGAGGCAGACATGCTGGTGCAACTGCGCCGGTGTGAGCCCCCGCAGGAAGGCATGGAGAGCCAGCTCCTCTTGTGTGGCTGCTTGGAATTGTAGGTAACCTTGTCGAGCATGCAGCTGCACATCTGCAGCAAAGGTTCCCAGACTCTCTTCTCCTTGGCGGTGGAGGCTGGCTAACTGCTCTCTGCTTTGATCCACGAAGAGTTGCTGCACAAAACTCCTCTCCAGTGCCATGGTCAAGGCCTGGAGGTCCTGCTGTTCTGCTGGAGCTAGGTCGAGAAGCAACTGCACTGCTTTCCCTTCCAATGCCAGAGCCAGGTGGGTAGCAGCCTCTTCACCACTCCAGCCGCTGTGTCGGGCCGCTAGGTGGACTTGCGAGAGGTATGGCTCTAGCTGTGTCATCCCGTTGTACTTGGGCAGTTTGGCTGATGTCCTGGGCACGGCTGTGGGACATGGTAAGCTGGGCGTTCGGACCAGTGGTGATGGCTCAGGATCTGTGGCAGGTAGCGGGACTTTACCAGTAGCAGCCCCCCTAGTCAATCGGGGGCAAACAATAGCCTCGGGTTGTGGGTGTTGCCTTGTTGCAGGATTCTGCTGGTGTAGCCGTGGGGCACTGGAGCCATCAGGGCGCACTAGATAACTTCCATCTCCGACGGACTCCATCTTCTGCCGCATTAGATCTCCCAGGTGTCCCTGGGTCTGCTCGAGTGCTCTCTCCAGCTCTTCAATCTGTCTAGCCATCCCACTTCTGACACCATTGTGGCGAGCTTGCATGAAAGAATAGAGCATTAGACAGAGACTGGTATTTTATACAATTCCTGTGTTCCTGTGATCACGGTAACCACAGTTTTGATTCTCACACTGTCCCAATCCCCTGAACACAAACAACCCATAACTTCAATAACCACATATATTAACTAGAATAACTAAGCATGAACACACCACAATACTGCCTTAGAGCTGATTTCTGTTTGTCCCATAATCCTTTGCAACAATGAATAATTAGCACTTGCCCCTTCAGATCGCTATAGTACATTTGTAGGGCCTAATAAACAAATGAAAATATTATTGCCTGTGTTCTTAAGAAATAATCCTTCTATGTAGGCTATTCTTTTTTTGAGTGGGAAATTTTGTTAGGTAAAGTGGGACACTATATTATGATTAAAATGAACTCTTTTACACATGAGAAAAACGTTTTAACCACATGTATTAATGAATTCAGGTGTACAGTAAATATAAAATCCGTTATTCAGATGGGAAACATGATTTTGAAATCAAAACATTGTGCAATAAGTCTATAAAAATAATTGCGATGTGGCTCGAATTATTTCGATCAGGCAATGTAATAATTGCGACAGCCAGGTGGCCAGAGAGTACCCAGGCAGACGCAAATCACTCTTAATGGGCGATACCCCCAGATAAAGGATGACGCTCCCTGTGAATTAACTTGACAATGAGAATGAAGTGTAATGTTGATGAAATAGCTGATCACATGCAGCGCAACAAAATCAGTTTTACCTCTAAACACAGGTATTGCAATCTTATTCCTGAAATTCCTTTTTTTTAGGAGATAAACAAAATATGAAACATATAATCTGTCTGAATAAGAAATGTCACTAATTATTTTGTAGAACCATGAAGATGATCCAGCTTCCTATGTAATTCATCAAAGGTATCACAGTAATTCATTTTTAGTGAAACAAAATGAAAACGATATCCTTGACCAGATCGGCGTTACTAGGATCACAGTACATTCCGAGCTTAGCTCCCGCCCAACCCCCAACTCCCAGGGGAGACTTCTTTGCCACCAGTGTTGGGGAGTAACGGATTACAAGTACTCCGTTACATGTAACGGATTACAAAAAAAACTGTAACTGTAATCCGTTACATTACCAACTAAAATATAGTAATCGGATTACAGATACTTTTGAAAACATTATGATTACTTTTGGATTACTTCAATTGAAAAAGAATAGGTGCGCAAATTAATTATGACACGTTGTATGTTTGAGTTTATTATTTAATGTTATAAAAACATTGTTATTTGAACTACAATATGAATTGTGCGCCTCAGTTGTGTGCGTGATGATCATGCGCGCAAAGGTGGACGCGCATAACCAGTTTAGTGACGGAGGAAGCACTAGTTTAAATTTCTCCGGTTTTGGTTGGTTGGATGGCTGGTAAAAACAGAGTATAGACCTATCTTCGATAATATTAGCCGAGTCATATAAAATTTTATTTAGTTATATACTCAACGCATAATTCTCAGAACAATGATAGGCAATAGGCCTATCAATATAACTTGGTGCTATATCTTTTTCAAGTTTCAAGGTTTATTTGTCAAATGCAACGAACAACACAGCCAGGACGAGTTGCACCGAAGAACTTTTACAGGAATTGTTTAATAGATTAGGCAACTATTTGTTAGATAGCTGCAAGATGACGCTGCCTTGAAGATAAAACATTATATGGAATTTACCACAACATTTGAGGAGAAAAGGTGTGTTGGGAAGCATTCTGCCAAAGGATGATTATTTGCATTTGACGCGGCCACATCAACTCCGTCCATACAGGTAGGCCATGTGATTCTGCTTGCTTTGCATCTCTGAAAATTGTGTTCATTGGTTATCATTGGCTGCTGACGTCATTTACTTTAAGCTAAGAGTGCAGGTTTTTAATCACAGTTTATTTCTTTCATTTGTGTTTTGAAAATCCATCTCTGGTGGCCATATTAATCGCAGGTTACGTTCGCGTGGGTAAATCTTATTTATGTGCGGGTGTTCACGATTGCAAATGTGCATTCGCATGCCGGGAGTTTCTGCAACATTTTGACAATGTTTGTTGTGGAGCAAATTGTCAGACTACTGCAGATTTAGTTTATGCGCGAAAAGCTATGGATATCTTTATTTTTATATACAGCAATGTCAACACCCTTTGAGTAATTGCCATTTATTTTTCAACAATGTTTTGAAGCAATTAAAAACAGGAATAAATCACAAATAACAGAACAGGCTTAAGCATCATTAGATTTTGGGTTATGTTCAGATAAAAAGTCAGATTCTGGAAGATCGAGGTTTATTGGATTCATTGGAATGACTGAATATCTGACAGACCTTTAGCGTGTAATGTAGAGGTGTAGCCCAATCATATTGAAGTAAAAAACGATGGTTTACAAACCCATTTCCAAAGGCACTGTAGCCTACACAACCCATAAGGTAAAATGCAAATTCCGTTTTTGGCCAGCAACGTAAACTCTAACATTGATTGATCCCGCAAAAGGTCTTCAGTTGGTTATAGGCTATTCCTATTTGTTTTCCAATGCCTCTTATTAATATGAAAGTAATCTAAAAGTAATTCAAAGTAATCAGATTACGTTAGTGAGTTTGAGTAATCAAAAATTTACCTTACTGATTACAAATGTGGACAGGTAACTTGTAACTATAACGGATTACATTTAAAAAGTAACCTACCCAACCCTGTTTGCCACACATTTTTCATGGATTTGTTGTGATGCCGTGTGTTGTTCTAACCACTATCTTACCGGTTTTTAATATATTAGGCCTACATTAGTTTGTGACATCTCTCTGGAACCTGAAATATTCCCAAACAACAGAAGATGATTTATTTTCGACACCAAATCATCCCTAGTCTCTATCTCATTGTCCTCTGGGTTCATTCTCTTAATCGATCCTCTTCCTCTCCTTAACAGCAAGCCCTACTCCACACTATTCTTTTGCAGTGTGCTCTACGTCGCATCTTCATGTTTCTGGTTAATTTGCTTTTCAGAGTACCAGCACAGCTAGTATTGTTTCCCCAACCAGCGCATGTTGTAACTTTATTGGGTTGTGGCTATTACTTTCGTTAGCCATCACGGAATTGGGATGTTTTAATAAACATTCATGGCATGAACAGAACAATGTGTTGTATAGATTGATTGACCAATTTAGACATACAGCTGAACATTTGAATTGTAAACAATGTGTTGTATAGTTTGATTGACCGAATTTGAGACATACAGCTGGACATTTGAATTGTAAACCTTTATTATCTTAAAATAGCAATAGGTAGGGCAAGATGTGTTGTAAGAGCACTTGAAGATAGGCTATGTGTAGACTGACACGATCATGCCGTTCGCTTGCCAGACTCCAACCTTTATACTAATAATCTGGAATCGCAATTTGAACATTTCAAAAGCGCAGAAAGCTGCGATTTTTGCTTTTTATTTTATTTTTATGCTCAATCAAAATAATATTTTTTACTGGTGCGATATCATATTCGTATTTGTATACAATTTATTAGGAGTTGATTTTAGAATCTGTTTGCCTACTTAAAAATAATAATTCAGATTATTAGTATAAAGTTTGGAGCAGAGGCGTCACTAGGATCACAATACATTCGGGGCATACATTTTGGTCAATTTGAGATCCGGGGCTATTCATGAAAGATCTGAGGCTATAGCCCCGGATGCCCAGGCCTAACGACACCACTGGGTTGGAGTCTGGCAAGCGAACGGCACAATTTGCTTGCCACGATTAGGGCTTATTGCTGTTAAAAAGAGGAAGAGGATCGATTAAGAAAATGAACCCAGAGGACAATGAGATCATAGCAATGTCTCTGGTGTCGCCTATACTGTATGCTCAGTTCCAAAAGACTGTGAAGAGTTCATTATGCTGACTAATTTAAATAAAAAAACATTTGTTGGATCATAGAATTTGTGTTTTATTGCTGTTTAAATGTAGGCTATTATACAGTATGGCTATTAAAAACATGTTTGGTAGCTATTCTATACGGTTGGAATTCAGGAATTTTAACGGCCATATTGACTCATTTGATAAAACAAATGAGTTGATGGAACAAATAAGCGACTGACGCATTTGTCTATTGAGAGTCAACTCTGACAGCCTATTCACCGACTGTCATAAGATGTGTTTTTCTACCATGCAGTACTTCAAAACTATGATCGTAACAAATAGTTCTGCTTTGTATTTTATTATTTCTTAAGATAATTCAAATGTTTAAACAAATATCCTTTATTTCTGTGTAGGCTATTGGTGTATTTCTTTATTAAAACATTTCGTAATTATATCAGTGATGAAGTTGCAACTAGAAACATTTCGCTTTTAAATTCGTTATGAACTGTTATTTTAGGAGAACATTGTGTGTACTGTCGTTTAGAAAACGATTTTCAAGAACGAAAAGCATTTTTAGCGTGAATACTGACATAATACACATAACTTAACATTTGGAATTGCATTCCAACATATATTTTGACTTTATACATTTGCATAAGTGTGACAAAAAAAACTACCTCTCCTCAGTTAAATTCAAGAGAAACTGAGGAGAAAAGGCACAATCTTTCCTAATCACGTGATCCCGTTCACGCGACAATAGAAAGGTATATGAACCTCTCAAAATCCATTAAGTAAAAAGATTAAGTACATAACACAAAATGTGAAAATAAGATCAGTTAAAATATTTTGGGGAAATACATATAAATAAAATATTATCCCCGTTACTTATGCTTAACTAGCTAGGTAATTTTGTTACTGTCCATGCCTGTTAGCTACCACCAAATTACAGAGCCCTAGCCTTCCATAACCCTCTCCACTAGCATCATCTCCCTTGGGGTCAGGGAGCCAGCTGGACTGGAGTGTAGGCTCATATTAACATTAAGGCTAAAATACACAATATTCGCACGGTCTACCGACTCTAACCACAACATCACTTGTTAGGCCAAACTAGTTACTGTAGCTAATTATTGTTAACCTTAAGAGCTGGGTTGACGTTAACTAGCTAGCTTGCTACATACCGTCATATTCCTCGGTAGATGTGCTGTCGACTTCATTAACTTCAACGTTCTCATGTTCTTTCTTCATCCCCTTCCCTCCAGGATCTTTCCATGTAGGAGCTCGTAATTTACCCGATCGAGTAACTAGCATATCAGTCATTTTAAGCCAGTTGTAAGGGTGATAAAATAAAACCACTGAAAAATGAGCATGTACAGCCACATGGACGATTTTTATCTCGACCATAAAGTTCCACCCACATCATAGTTTCGCTGTTCTTCTCTGTTTATTTGAACAGTGAGAGACAGAATAACAACAAATAAATACAGAAAAACACATGTCAAAAATGTTATAAATTGATTTGCATTTTAATGAGTGAAATAAGTATTTGATCCCCTCTCAATCTGAAAGATTTCTGGCTCCCAGGTGTCTTTTATACAGGTAACAAGATGAGATTAGGAGCACACTCTTAAAGGGAGTGCTCCTAATCTCAGTTTGTTACCTGTATAAAAGACACCTGTCAACCGAAGCATTCAATCAATCAGATTCCAAACTCTCCACCATGGCCAAGACCAAAGAGCTGTCCAAGGATGTCAGGGACAAGATTGTAGACCTACACAGGGCTGGAATGGGCTACAAGACCATCGCCAAGCAGTTTGTTGAGAAGGTGACAACAGTTGGTGCGTTTATTCGCAAATGGAAGAAACACAAAAGAACTGTCAATCTCCCTCGGTCTGAGGCTGCATGCAAGATCTCACCTCGTGAAGTTGCAATGATAATGAGAACAGTGAGGAATGAGCCCAGAACTACATGGGAGGATCTTGTCAATGATCTCAAGGGATCTGGGACCATAGTCACCAAGAAAACAATTGGTAACACACTACACCGTGAAGGACTGAAATCCTGCAGCGCCTGCAAGGTCCCCCTGCTCAAGAAAGCACATGTACAGGCCCGTCTGAAGTTTGCCAATGAACATCTGAATGATTCAAAGGAGAACTGGGTGAAAGTGTTGTGGTCAGATGAGACCAAAGTCGAGCTCTTTGGCATCAACTCAACTCGCCGTGTTTGGAGGAGGAATGCTGCCTATTACCCCAAGAACACCATCCCCACCGTCAAATATGGAGGTGGAAACATTATGCTTTGGGGGTGTTTTTCTGCTAATGGAACAGGACAACTTCACCGCATCAAAGGGACGATGGACGGGGCCATGTAACGTCAAATCTTGGTTGAAAACCTCCTTCCCTCATCCAGGGCATTGAAAATTGGTCGTGGATGGGTATTCCAGCATGACAATGACCCAAAACACACGGCCAAGGCAACAAAGGAGTGGCTCAAGAAGAAGCACATTAAGGTCCTGGAGTGGCCTAGCCAGTCTCCAGCTGCAGCAATGGTACTTTGGGTATCTGCGCCACAATTAGATAGAAGCAGGAAAGTGCAGCAACGTCTTCCATTGAAAACTGGTGATCAACAGAATGTAGCATTCAGTCTGCAGCAACTGAGTCCAGGACTAGGCACTATCTCTGTCTGGGAAACCACCCCTGAGTCAATGTTCATACTTCCATCCTATTTTCCATGTCACTTTGTTCATGTTTTATTATTTAATTATCCATGCAGGATGTGTCAGCGGGAAAAAACAACCAAATCAATCAGACATAAGTCAATCTTTTGCCATTCCCATGTCTCCCTCTTCAAATGTATGAGATTTGTGTACAGGTCAGACTAACAAAAACACAATCATTTAATAATTTGATTAAAATACAATAATTTAAGGTATTAGGCAATTATTATAGTAACACAACAATTATTAAACTAACTCAAATTTAGTAAGAAACGTTAGTCAGTTTAATTGTATCAATGTAATTCACGAATGGCCAATTAACTATTAAAACGGCCAGTGGGAAAAGAGGATTTGTTCAGGATAGAGACAAGAGGCTATACTGACACCCAGCAAATCTACTGCTCCATGGTGTAGTGGTTAACATCACAGCCTTTCACGTGTACGACCCAGGTTCGAATCTTGAGCAGGCAACATGTTCTATTGCGGGCCGGCTGAACTAGGCTTGCCTGGTTTCTTGTTTTTTGAAGCCTAAGGATGGCCTGTTTCACATGCATTGACCGCATGTTGTTGATTCACAGCAACAGCTTCCAAATGTGAATGCCAGACTGGGAATCAACTCCAGACCTTTTACCTTCTTAACTGATAAAGAAATAACGAAGGAATAGCCCACACCTGTCCATGAAACAGCTTTTGAGTCAATTGTCCAATTACATTCGGTCCCTTGAAAAAGAGGGGGCTTCATATTAAAGAGCTGTAATTCCTAAACCCTTCCTCCAATTTGGATGGGAATACCCTCAAATAATTAAAGCTGAGAGATTGCACTTTAATATCATATTCATTATTTAAGTGTAACTTGAACACATTTTGGTAAATAGCCAAAATTACAAAACTTGTGTCAGTGTCCTATTTCCAGACCTAACTGTTTAGAGTGGGGCTACTGGACAGAAGGTTATGGGTTTGCCTGTCTCTGCAAACGAGTTCAATGTCTTGCAGGTCAGACGTGGATTAAAATGGGTGAGAGTGGTCAACAAACCCTAAGGCCTTCTGTCCATTGCCCAAAGTACTGATAAAAACCTGTCTAATGGAATGTGCCATGTACTGACAAGTAAACCATATTGGTCGCTCATTGGAGCTTACTGAGGACAGCACATAATAATGGCTATAATGGAGTGTCTTTGGAATGGAGTGAATTAAATGGTTTGAAACACACAAAAAATGTGTAGAGTGAATAGAATGGTTCTAGACATTTATATGGGCCATCCTCCCCTCAGCAGCCTTCACTGATTGTTTTAAAGGAACATGGTGATTCTGGTGAATACATTTCCAATTGTGCATTTTCAGGTTTTCCCAAGGTCTGCGGTTGCGACAGATTGATGTGATGACTGATGACATAGCAGGGAGTACAGCAACCTTGTCAAAGATGGACAAAAACATCAGAGGTTTGTGTGATGGCAATGGAGAAAGAGAGAAGACAAAGAGGACAGCAGATAAGGGGACGAAGACAGTTTCTGGTTATAGATGAGCCACTTTAGACACAAAAGAAAGTCATGTATTTTTTACTTTAAAAAAAAAAAAATCCTACCACCACAGTTTTTTTACTTTCTTCAAACCACAGAAATTAATTAAAGTTATTAACTTCTTATTTCTCCTCATCTCTTTAATTCACCTGTATTAATGTGCTCCCTTTTTACCTTAACACAGTATGGAAGGGGAAGAATGACTGGTGGATGGAAAAGGAGAAAGTGGGTGTTCGGGATGTTGGGCGTGAGACAGAGGGACATGGCCTGGAAAGATTGTTCTCCACCGGAGGTTCCCCTTATTTGCTCACCATGTGAGGATGGGATCCACCATCATTAGTGATGAGGGGTGAGCTTATCAACGGGCTCTTCCTGAGCTTGGCTACAGACATTTTACCGTCAACCACAGTGTGGTCATATGTTGATGCCTAAACCGGTGCTCATACCCAACATATAGAGAGGGCCTGGAGAACCTATAAAGAGAGGGTGTGGAGGCTCCGGGGGAATCGTTCTGAGGAGTTACTGACAGACCATCTGACTGTAAACTAGTAGTATGAGTGGCTTGGAAATAAAGATCGCAATGGGCCCTTAGGGTGGTTAATTCATGACATTGGAAAACTGTACAGATAGGCTTTTAGTCAGGTACAAAGTTTAAACATTGAAATAGGCATTTAATCCCTGTGTATTTAAAACGTTAATATCTCTGCCATTTTTAAGTAATGTCCGCCTCCCTCCTTATTTTTTGTGGTCTCTCTTTCTGGTATCTCAATTTCTACCTGAGACATTGGTAAGATCTCATTTGCATACTCCTTACATTCTCTCCTCATTTTCTTCTCAAAACCTGTTAGAGGAGATTGTCAGAGCAGGAGGCACTTTGGCTTTCTCATACAATGGGTTTTGAAAAGGAGAAAGGATGCAAGGAGTATGCAATTGAGATCTTTTCACAGATTGCTGAATATACAAAGTGATTTGTGTATATTCTGGAGATGCTGGGTTTTGCATTAAAACGTGTTCTTAAACTTTCTTGTGTGGTCTATTTCGTGGCCATTTGGAGATTAGTAAGTCATTTATTTGTTTATAAAGCACACTTTAGATTAAGGGCTGCAAAATAGTTTACTACTTATTCATAAATGGTTTAAAAGTATCTATATTAATCATCAATTGAGGTATTAGTATATGCATACTCACATTTATAAATGCACTCATTAACAATTAATAAATGTACAATTCATGACCTATATAAACACTTCTATAAATGTGTGTATAAAGGGTATAAACAATGTTATGACTTAAAAATAACTATAAATGATTTATAAATATGTTAGTAAGACATTAGTAATAATTTACACAAATTGTGAACATACTGTGACCAACCACCTTATTAATGAACGTGTAATAATTAAAATTAGAATAACTGACTGTTCCGAGACTGCTTATTGACATTTATAAATGTAGGAATAAAGATGAATTAATGAGAAGTAAACTGTATTTATATTAAGGGCCCTTAATATAAATACTTTTGTAAATATGCAAGTAAAGGGTGAATCAAACCATGAACAAAAACCCTTATCAAATACCATATAAATAATAATAATAAAAAATTGTGAAAATACTGTGATCAAACATCTTATTAATGAATGTATAAATCATTAGTAAACCCTCATTAGTGTTTATAAATGCATAATTGACTGTTCAGAGACTGCTTATTAACATTTATAAATGTAGGAACAAACTTTAATTAATTGAAAGTTAACTCTTTCTACAAACTGTTATTTATTAGGTTATTAAGGGACTTTAATATAAAGTGTTACCAGTTGTTTATATATGTCTTTGTATGTGTTAGGTCTTCATAAATAAAAAAAAGATTTCAAAGGCTTTGTCTATTCTTTGGAGCACAATGAAGACCATTTTTAAGAAGTGGATGGTGTATAGCACCACCCAGACCTTGCATAGATCAGGCCGTTGCTCCAAACTGAATGACCGGGCTAGGGAGAGACTGATCAGAGAGATTACAAAGAAGCCAATGGCAATTTTGAAAGAGCTTCACGCCTTTATGGAAAAGACTGGTCAATGTGTGCATGTAATCCTCAAAATTGGCAACATCAAGTCTCGTTTACATTCTGAGGTCAAGTGGCAAAAGATGTTGTGGTCAGAAAATTTGAGGTTTTGGCCTGAAAACAAAATGATGTCTGGCAAAAACCCAATACATATTTACAACCAAAGAACAACATGCTTAGAATTAAAGCACAGCGTTGGCAGCATCCTTTAGTGGGGGTGTTTCTCTTCAGCAGGGTCTGAGGAACTTGACAGGATAGAAAGGAAAAGGGACAGTGCAAACTACCGACAGACTCTTAAGGAGAATCTGCAGCCCTCGGACAGGAAGTTGAAAATGGGAAGATGGCTGACGTTTCAACACGACAATGACTAAAAGCACACTGCCAAAGCAACCCTGCAGTGAATGTCTTTGAGTGGCCAAGTCAGAGCCTTGACCTAAATGCCATCATGAATCTGTTGTTTGACTTGAAGAGTGAAGTCCATAAGTGGTCACCATGCAATTTGACTGAGCTTGAAAAATTCTGCAAGGAAGAATGGGCAAATATCTCACAGTCTAGGTAGAAAAATATTCAAAGAGACTCATGGCTCTAATTCAAGCAAAATTTGCTTCAAACAAGTATTAATTTAGGGTGGCGTTCACATATCCAAAAAGGATTTGAAAATGTTTTAATATTCAGAGTTTTTTTAGAAATTGATTTTCATTTCGACATTGTGGGTTACTGTGTGCAAACAAATCCAGAAAATGTCTGATTTTGTGTTTTAACCTCAGGTTAAAGCAACAAAAGGAGAACATTTGCAAATAGGGTGGTGACTTTCGATAACCACTGTATATTTATATAACCAGTGTATATACATAATGTAGATATGGTTCAGAAGTCTATTTTGAACTATTGAGTAAGGAAACTTAGCTATGAACAAATTTATTCTTGTTTAGTTCACTCTTTTAATTTACAGATAGAAGTCCTCTGTCTGCGTCTCTCTTCTTGGTCATTATAGACCAGACGATTTTGAATGGCACCCTCAAGAGTTTCAGTGATGCTGTGTTCCTCATGTTTACAGCATTATGCAACTTCAACATCTGCTATCCAGCCACTACCTTGGAATTCTTGCCTCGGTCAGTACATTTGAGTCATAATGGCAACTGTTGTCCAGATGTTTCTACATTCTTGCCTTACAGCTTTCCCCTCACTCCCTTGTCTCCCCTCTTAATCCTAAAGTAAGTCTCATAGATGATCTTTTATTACTAATATTTTACTAGCCAATGACTTACATACTGCATTTGGGAGCTTTGTATTAATATTAATTTGCGCAAATGTGTTACTGCTGTATCTTAAAGATAAATCCAAGCCAAAGAACTAAAGTGGAGAAGAGGGAGAAGAAACCCCAAGCTGCTGCCTCTCGTTTCTGGAATTGCCCAGCATGAATAGTGGGACTACTTCCCATACATTTTTCTCCACCAACAGTATTGCTGTCAATGCAGAGAAAATTAGTCAAATTCTAACTTTGAGTCTCCACCATGCTCACAACTGTCTTCTTTCTTTCACTGTAGTTATCATATAACTTTTGAAGTTATATCTCTTACTAAATTGAACGTTACTTGCGAGATTTAGATTGTTACTCATGACAGTGTCAAGAAAAGGTGATTGAATTTTAGTGCTGGGTTAAGTAATTGTGACTGCTTCTGCTCTCCTTTTCTCTCAACTGAATTGTGAAGTTGTTACAGATGGATGTTTTTTCAGCATTTTGTTGTTTAAAGAAAAGCAGATACTTCCCAGTATAGCTTTTATTCCATTGTTGTTTGCTCCTTGGGGTTTTAAGGCCGGGTGTTTTGTAAAAGCACTTTGTGACAACTGTTGATGTAAAAAGGGCTTTATAAATAAATTTGATTGATTGATTGATTGATTGATATCCTGAATATATTTTTTTGTTGATCTCAGACCCAGTGACTACACTTCAGCCATAAGGGGCTCATGTGTCAACATATGGGGACTCGGACATAGCTATAGTGACTGGTGACTTGAACAGAACTGACGAGTTATCACTACCCAGGCGTTGTGGTGCAAAGGTGAATGCTGGGGCTTGGGACAGCTTGCCATTATTGGTGTGCTCTCCCTCTTCTTTATATTCACCCATTCCTTGCTTCTCTCCCACTACCTCCACTATTCTAGGTAGCCTGATAGACGAACCAGACTCTCAGCTGTCAAGTTAGCTACGGCAAGTAACTGAAGTAGTTTCCATCTGTTAATTTTATAGGAAAAAACATAAGAAAACGTCCAACTTGACCTACATTTATTCCCCATTGACTTCCATGCATTCCCTATAGACTCCAATTGAATCACCATTGACACCCATTCATTTCCCATTGACTTCCATTCATTTCCCACTGACCTTAATTAATTCCCCATTGACTTCCATGCGTTCCCCATAAACCCAAGTTAATTCCCCATTGCCTCCATTCATTCCCCATTAACTTATATGCGTTCCCCATAGACCCCATTGAATCACCATTGACTCCCATTCATTTTCCATTGACCTCCATTCATTCCCAGTTGACCTTCATTCATACCCCATTGACTCCTATGCGTTCCCCATAGACTCCCACTGAATCACCATTGGCTCCCATTCATTCCCCAGTGACCTCCAAAAATCCAAGACGGCTGACTTTTTGGGTTCTTGAGACAAATTTGTTCCTTATGTGAAGAGGGACCTGTGGACTGAATTTGACATCTCAAGGTCATATGAGGTGGGAATTCCAGTAGGGTTTTTGGTGTGAATTAGATTGCTAATTTTAGTGCCACCAATGTGTCAATTGGACCCATTGTCTAATAGATTAATTTGACAGATTGTATACACCTATGGCCCAAGTTGTGTCTATAGTGCATGCCATCTCACGGGAATATGCGTCCAAAAAACGGAATAATAATAACAATGATAATAAATATATCTGCAAGCAGAAATGGCAGGGTCATTTCCTTCCAGGACCACCATTTATTCTTAATTCACTGTCATTCATTTCCCCATAGACTCCCATTGAATCACCATTGACTCCCATTAATTTTCCACTGACCTCCATTCTTTCCTCATTGACCATCATTCATACCCCATTGACTTCTATGCATTCCCCATAGACTCCCATTCATTCTCCATAGACTTGCATTCATTCCCCATTGACTTCCATTCAATTCCTATGGAGCACCATGCATTTGATGATTTTAATAATAATAATACATTATATTTATATAGCGCTTTTCAGAGACCCACAGACGCTGTACAATAGTGACATGGAACAGAAAACAAACAGAAGCAAAATAAATACTATGAGAAAACAACGAAGATTGAGAGTGTGGGATTTGGCGTGGCTATGGGTAGGCCATTTTGAACAGATGAGTCTTGATGCATTGCTGGAAGATGGGGATAGTCTCAGAGTCACGGATGGTTTTGGGGAGAGAGTTCCAGAGCCTAGGAGCAACCCTTGAGAGTGCCCTGTCACCAAAGCCTCATAGTACCACCATCAGGCTGATCAGCTTGGTGCCTTGTAGAGGCATTTCTGCCATAGGCCTTTCGGCCATATAGTAAGCCTGGTATCAGTAGGCCTCACTATCTTGCATTAATGAGCATTTTAATTAAGACCATACCAACAAGAATATTCTTAGGCTCATATCAGCCATTCTATTCTAAACATATCAACAATCTTTATACCCAATATTTAGATAGAATATCCCAAGATGCTATATTCTGAGCGGCAGATAACTTTTTATCAACAGTGTTTTACATTAAATTCAAAATGGCGAACTTTATGGGTTCTTCAGGCAAATTTGTTCTTTAGGGGAAGAGGGACCTGTGGACTGAATTTCAGACCTCTGGGTCATATGGGGTGGGAATGTAAGTGGAGCTTTTGGAACAAACTAGATTGCTTATTATAGCGCCACCCAGTGTTCAGTTGGACCCAGTCTAACAGATGAATTCTGCAGATGGTATACAACTATGGGCCAAGTAATGTGTCTGTAGAGGATGCCATCTCACAGGGATATGTGTCCAAAAAAGAGAATAATAATAATAATAATTAAAGCTGCAAGCAGCATTTAGTGGGTTTCAGCATTGAAGCTACTACTAGCCAGATTGCAATTGTTTTCAACTTATATCCATAGTTGCAAGCAATACAACATCTATGTTTTTTCCTTTCCTGTAGTGCCCACATGTGGCCATCTTAAAACATCATTCACACAAAGTAAAATCACAACCCTGATCATGTGTACCAAATGTAATCTCACTGAGTGACAAAGATCAATAGATAGTGTTATGGCTATTATGCCACCACTGTTTGGCCAAACTGAATGTACTTGCATGTTACATCGCAATAGTTTTCAGGACATTTACCTCAAAAGGTATTATAATACAATGTTCTGCATCAGATAAATATGGATACTTCAAAAGTCTGACACTGTCAGAACAGTACAACACCTTAAGCACCAAACAATGTAACTAGGAAGTTGTTTGAATTTTTCAGAATGTAATAAATGTACCCTAATCGCATGGTAACTGAATGGAAGTTTGTCAGTCTTCCTCAGCGCAGAGCATATTAATGATTTCAACTTTTGCTTGTTGTAGGATAATGATGGGGTCAGAACAGATAATCATTATCATTTTCAAAGGTATGTCTACTTAAGTATGCATATTATCATCAATGATTGAGCAAACTATTTCTTAGAATTCTTTAATTTTGATGATCAAAAGACTATTACCGGTGGCATCAATAAAACCAATAACTTTCCAGATTTTAATTTATTTGGAAAATGCCCTCCCTATTCTTATTATAAAAATATGTTGACTTGGGTTGGGCATGGGCATAAAGCCCATGTGTTGTTGTTAAATTACAACTCAGATTTCATTTTAATTTAACTGCCATGTCTACAATTAAAAGGTGCAATTGATAATTTTAGCCCTCAGTTAGAAGTGGAATTGTAGAAACAAATGAAAACAGAAATTACTTAATTACTGAGAATGAATTATCTACTGAGGTGTTAACCTTTTACCAAAAGCAAACTTTTAATAGCTAAAGCATTAGTTATAATGTTCATATCACCAAAATGATTTAAAGTAACTAAAACTAGCTTAGACTGAGGCTTTTCTAGCAATTACGAGCATAGATTAGCTACCGAGGCTTGAAAGCATGACACCTAAATGGTCATTTCTGAATCTCTAAATGGTCAAATTATTATTAGCTAAACCGTATGTTATAATGTTCATGTCACCAAAATGATTTTAGATGGACTAACGTTAGATTAAAGTGAGGTTAGTTAAACCTATTTCCATTAGCTAACATTACTAGCTAGCTAAAGTCAATAGCATTTATCGCTAACGTTAGCCATTTTTTGATCCTGCAAGGTAGTTTTTTATAAATAAAAATAATCATGGCAACGTTGCATTCCACTAAATATTTGCCTGTAGTAGCAAGTCATTGTACAAAAAAAACAGTGGAATAATTGGCTACTGAGCATAGATTAGCTACTGAGGCTGGAAAACATGACACCATACCTAAAAGGCAAATTGTTAATAGCTAAACAGTCAGTTATAATGTTCACGTCATCAGAATAATTTTAGATGGAGTAACTAGCCAGACTCCTAAAAAAAGCCACTAGCTGCTAACTAATGAGGCAATATGAATTCCATGTACAGTATAGTGTGTGGCATTAAAGAGGGACAACAATATATTGTTTTGCTGGATGTAGCACAGTGCCCCATGATTTCACATTATATTTCTAATTTTACAAACTCTCCTGAGTATTTCGGACAATACATTCACAGCGGTACTGAAGAGTTTTTCTGCAAAAAGTATCCAATGTACATTACAGTGTGGGGATGGAAAATAAGGCCTTTACACACTGCACTGTTCCAAGCTAAGACTGGCCCCGGGTTAGCTTAGGCTGCGTTCACACAAGAGTTTGTCAACCCTAGGCTAAGGATTCACACTTGTGTTCCTAAGCCCTGGGTTAACGGACAAATACGACACAATACCATTTTACATTCTATGATAAGCTGCAAATGTGAATAATTTTACAGTAGCGAATAATGTTACAGTAGCCTACATCACTGACACATGATCAATGTTACGCTACCACGATTCAATTAACGACTTCATGACATCGACTGATCAAGATGCCCACCCTGTCGGTATTTGCTTGAACAACTTTGTCAAAACTACGCAAAGAAAGAGAAAAAAACTTTAGTCAACCTTAATTCTTTCAACATATTTGCTGGATTTACATCCAAAGCAAGCTGCAATAACTACTTCACTAAGATAGAGCAGGTATAATGAAACTACAAAACTTTGCAGAGTGAAAGGACCAAAACAGACGAATCTGTTGATAATGGTGCGCGTCACAAGCGTATGTAAATTAAGTGTGAAAGGACAGCTTTTGTGATTAGACAACAAACATTCCATGGTTTGTTCTTGACTCTGTTTCACACTGGTTATTTTGTAAATTTTTCTGGGGCTATCCCTGAAAAGTCGGTGCTAACACTGCTCCAGAGCATGGCCAGCTAGCCCTAGGCTAAGGGTGGTGCTTTCCCACTTCAAAATATGCAAGTGTGAACACTTGCTTAGCCCTGGGCTTAGGAAGCACTTAGCCCAGGGCTTAGGATGCTCTTAGCCCTAGGCTAAGGTGCCGTGTGAACACGTCTAGTGTGGTTGTATGTATTACACAATCAAGCTCCAAAGCAAATGAGCACAAGCAAATTAAAAACAATAACATAAAAATAGGATTTTTTATATTAGATCATGTTCTCTACATTAGCTTACATAAGCTCTAATCATTTCTCAGTGTGCTCCACCTTATAATATTCTTTAACCTATAAAAAGTATTATTGAAATTGTAATTTTGTTTCATTTATCATTTCCCCCACATAGTTTTTCCTTTGAAAAGTTAGCCTACACAACACAAATTATAGACACACCAAAGCCCTTTATTTTGATGGCAACATATGACAATCAGAAGTGTTAGTGTTGCTGATTAATCTCTAATGTAGAGTCTTACTGTTGCTACCGAAGTTAAATAAATAATAGGCCTGCAAGTATAGAGCGGTATAGTTGTTTTGAATGGATTTATTAGTGCAATTCGTTTAATGCCAACTCCATTACATGAACTGTACACGATCATTTGCATGGATATCGTGGAGGTGGTAACAGCAGGCCACAATCAATGAAATGTGGTTACTTAATCACAGAATTTGCAAACTCCTCTTCAATTTCGCAGTTCGAAATCAAACCCAAACATTTTCGAACTAGAATCGAAATCGGTACACCCCTATATCCGCATGTCAGTGTCTTTTCTAAGCCCATACAGCGTAATTGAAATGACAAAGAAATCCTCCCCTCTTGAAAGTCATTAGCCCCTGGACAACTTTTGTACATGGCAGCTACATTTATCTACTACTTTGCTGGTTAAAACAAACTACTAGCTGGTTACAGTCCTAACCTGCTTACCTGTCAAGTAAATACAGGTCAGTAACCAAAACAAACGTGTTGGACGGGCATTTGATTTCCAAAGTGGGGCACTTTATCCTATTTACCAATAGCGATTAGTAACTTCAGCACGATGGACGCAAAGCTAATAATTCTAGCATGTATGGCAGCCTAATCCTATGGGCTTTTAGGCTATTGTCATTCGACTTAACCATCCCATATTCACAATGACAGTGGAATAAAGCAATTTAACAAGAGGCTTACAACACTAGTAATTACAGAAACATGAATCCATGGGGAATGAAACCATCAAGGATGTACAGTACCATTATGCAGTATGACAGGACGCAGCAACACAAATATACATCACAAAGCTCAAATCAATGACATTACAGGTACCAAAGAAACAAGAACATACAAAAACAATGTTCCTTCGACGCTGTAAGTTAGGTGTACTTTTCGAACTCGATCAATTGAAAGTGCCACACAAATCCTTTTCCTGTCTGGGACAGGGCTGCTAGGTGGGGGTTTGGTTCCTCGCAATTTCTAGCTCTTCTCAAAAAAGTCTTTGCCCGTAAATCCGCCACTAAATCCATTTCTTCTCCATTGTATGTTAAGAAACAACTGGGCGCAATACAAATCTAAACAAATACAATCTAACAGAAAGCACTGCATCTACTACATCCTTACCCTGAACGGTTGCTAGTTGGGGGTTTGGTCGACCCTTCCTCGCAATTTCCATGCTTTCCCAAAGAAGGCTTTGCCCGTAAATCCGCCACCATTTGCATTTCTTCTCCATTGTGCGTTAAAAAGACAACAGGGCTCAGTACAAATCTAAACAAAAAATATAACAGAAAGCACTGCATCTACTACATCCTTACCCTGAACGGTTGCTAGTTGGGGGTTTGCTCGACCCTTCCTCACAATTTCCATGTTTTCTCGAAAAAGGCTTTGCCAGTAAACCCGCCACCAAATGCATTTCTTCTCCTCCATTGTGCATTAAAAAGACAACAGGGCTCAGTACAAATCTAACCAAAAAATCTAATGCAAAGCACTACATCTAACAATCTAAACCTCACTATAGAAAGTTAAAATAAATCTTAGATGTTCCTACATTACGTCCTAACTAGTTTTATCTCAGTTAAGTAGCTGGCTCTCTGATCACACCACCTGAAAAATGCACACGTAGGCTGCTACATGCCAAAGAACAGGCTCGTTATGGCGAACTCGAAATCTGATTGGTTGAAGAATATGACAATCAACAACCTCCCCATTTGCTGCAACAGAAGAGGGGATTAACTCGAAATTCTATAGGTCTCATGATAGATTTTCACCCCTGGAGACAGCACATGAGGAAAATCTGATTGGATAAAAGCTCTGAATTATCTGAGCTGCACTGGAAACAGCACAACCGAGGGAGAGAAAAGCAATGAAACTACGTCAGTAGACTGATGGGAATGAACTTTGTAAAATACATCTAGTGTTAATCAAAATATATATTAAATTATAAACTATAATTTTCGATTCTGATATCACTAGGCCAGCAAAAAAGACCTCTGGTCAGCAGCAGTTTCGAAAAATACCTTCTTGTATACCAAATAATAACATTATCAAGTCGTCAATGTTTTGTAATTATTAGCGACATAAAATGTTAACTAGCATGTCATGAATTACTGAATGAACTGCTGAAACCCTAATAATGAACCGGAACAAACACAATAGGGTTTCACCAGTGAACTGCTGAAACCCTAATAATGAACCGGAACAAACACAATAGGGTTTCACCAGTGAACTGCTGAAACCCTAATAATAATAATAATAATAATAATGAACCGGAACAAACACAATAGGGTTTCACCAAGCTGCTTGCTGTAGTTTAAAAGAAATTGCCAGGAAACAGGCCTAATTTTGGGGCTTTTTTTCACCCTGGCTCTTCCTATCAATTCTATTGAGCGCTGTGGCACCAACTTTTCTTTAGAACACATTCCAAACATTCTAATTCTAGCCAATTGTTCTACGTCACAATACCATACTAGCTGATAGAGTCAATGAGCTTTCAATGCACTGTAGGTTTGCCTCACAACTTTTCCTTTAACAAATGGGTTAGAATTAAGTTGTTTACCTAATGGATGACAGGTAATTTACGTTGTCATGTTTGTAAGTAGGTTTGAAATGAAGTATATGATGCGCACATTCATGTACTAACAAAACCGTATGTATGGTCTAAGTCATTGCTTAGCTGCTGGCACATATTTTTAGATCTGAAGCAGTTTGTCCCTTAGATTATGAACACAGCACCGACCAGCAGACAGATAAAGTGTAGTACCCACCAATGGGGTCAAAAGGATACACAGCAATTCGATAATAATGACAATCGGCTACACAACAATACAACATTTAACAATAAGAAGTTTAAGCAATTATATATACTGACTGGGTGTGATGCACCTCTTTTGATGGTGGTATTGCTTAATGTTGCTTTTAAGGGAGGGGATTGGGGTGCAATATTAGCATGAATAGTAACATTCTGAAACGTCTTTTGTCTATAGAAAAGTATTGTATTTAAATGAATAACTCCGCAGGGCTGCTTGTTGTTAAGGGCAAAAATTTTGGCATGACACATAGACAAATCAGCTACTACTACTACCAGTGACCACTTAAGTCTAGTTAAAATCAACTTCCATAGTATATGTTTTGCAAAGACTTTCCTCTCAACCGTGGGAAAAATTGTAAAAAAGAGGACCTCCCATTTTAAATAAGACAGGCCAGCGGGCTTTGCGCTTTGCTGCCATAACAGTCACAAAAATGTTTCCCCTATGGAATTCTAACCTCCACCTATTGATTTCCTGTGGTTCGGAGAGAGATGCCGGTATAATTTCAGACTTTTAGATGTCGGACACCATTTTAACCAGCAAGACATCTCCTTTTAAATAAGATATTTAAAAGGAGATGTCCTGAATGGGCAATGCCATTCACTGTCACAGTGAATGGGCAATGCCATTCACTGTCATCAAATGCAAATCCCAAAAAATGTTTTTCTTTTAGAACTCTGAGCTCCAATGGAGAGGCATGCTGGTGTACTGAGGCAAATATCTCAAAATGTATATTTTTTAATTTTATCAAGTGGGGCATCATTTTAATCGGGAGAATCTCCTCTTTTTAATTAATTATGGTTTTGCAGCGCCATTCACAGTCTTCAAACGCTAAACTAGAAATAGTCAGAGTAGGAAAATAGTCTGGCAGGGGTCATTCGTGTATGTATGTGTATGGTCATATAAACTTCTGACTCAAGAGTAGCTCACTAAGGCCAGGGACAAAAACACTGGCCATGGAAAATACAATGGTGGGACACTGCAAGGATATGTTTTTGTAATACGTTTCACTAAGAGCGTGTGTGTGTGTGTGTGTGTGTGTATGTGACAAAGAGATAGAGATAGCATAGAAGTTGGTTACTTAATTTTATCATCTACCTTCTATTGTATTTCCAATGTATTTATTGTACTTCAAATGTACTTAAATTAACCACCTTTTTACTGATGTTAATGTTACGCCATCTTGAAACGTATCTCTTATTTCTCTCACCTATGTACCGACAGTCAGGGCAATTGGAGTAACGATTGATTTTATGTTCATTTTTATAGTGGTGGTTAGAGTTTGCGTAAAATCCTAAATGTGTGAAGCCATAATTAAGTTGATTTTTGACATGACATCTAGTTATTATCAGCTCTGTTCAGAAGTATGGCCTAGAGTCCTGAAATTTACTGGTGAGTAAATCAGATGTACAGTTCAGGAGAAGAGTTTTAAAGGCATTTATTAGCATTATCCTTGAAAATGGTCAGAATTCTGTCGGCTGCGGTTTTGCTGTCTTTTGAAATATTGACAAACTTATGCCCATGACAAATGGAGGGGGTATCAGCAGGCACAATTACAATGAAGTGCATAGGTTATTGTTCATTGGAATACACACACGAACATTGTACATACTATTTTAATACGGTTTGTCCATTTTGTCCTCCATCTTGCAATGTATCTCTTACTCCTAATTACCCAATAGAGAGGCATTTATTAGACACCTGTATGCCAAAAGGCAGGTCATTCGGACTTATTGTTGATTTTGAGTTAATCTTTATAAGTTTTGCCAAATTTCCACTATACAGAAAAATCCAAGATGACAGACTTTGTGGGTTCTTAGGCTTTTTTGTTCATCATGAGAAATCAGGTAGGTACAAAAAGAATTAGCATTCAACCTGGCAGACATGATAGGTCCCTGTGGAGGAATCGGGTTGGGTGTCTGTGTGGTAGGTTTACGTGGTCTATATATTCGTTGTGCTATAATGTTATTCACAAATGAAGTTTATGCATTCATAATATTTATTTACTGGCCAGCAATTTTGTCCACCATCTTTTATTAAATATCTTAACATTTAACACCCAATTTTATACCTCCTAGGGAATGAGGCATGTCCACAAAAATTCAGCATTCTAGTTCAATCAGGGTGGAAATGGCATCATTGTGGAAAAAATGAATTAAGGCGTGGCCTGTGGTGCCCTCTGTGGAGGAATCGGGTCAGGTGTCTGTGTGGATTATATACCTGGTCTGTATTTTCATTGTGCCATAATGTAATGTACACATGAAGTGTATGCATCCATTAGTTTTAAACTGTTCAGCCATTTTGTCCACCATCTTGTATTTTATCTCTATAAGCATCCTATTAGGAGAACGGTATAAGACTCAGATTTGCTGCTGGCCAGGTCAATCAGAGTTATTGTTGATTTTAGGTATATTTTTACGTTTCATTAAATTGTCACTGTAGAAGTCAATCCAACATGGCGGACATGATAAATCCTTGAGGAAATTTTGTTGCACCTGGGGAATGAGGCATGCACACAAAAAATCAGCATTCTAGGTCAAACGGGGTGGAAATAATGTCATTATGAAAAACATCCATTAAGGCATGGTCTGTGATGCACCCTGTGGAGGAGTCGGGTCCAGTGTCAGTGGGGTAGGTATACGTGGTCTATATTTTCATTGGTACAATTTATATCATTTTTCACCAAGGTCTTCTTGAGTTATTCAGCGGTTTCAAGGAAAATAATAATAAATATAGCTGCAAGCAACCATGGGATGGGGTTCTCTGTGACATGGTGAGCATAGGGAAGCAGTTATAACAACAAGCATATGGCAGCAGAAATATTCATGGTAAGGACTTTAATATAGTTTTTTAATGTGGTCAGCCATATTGTCCACCATCTTGTATTATTTCTGTTAGCTGCTAACGTGGCCTGTGGCGCCCACTGTTGAGGAATTGGGTCGGGTGTTTGTGTGGATAATACACCTGGTCTGTATTTTCCTTATGCCACATGAAGTGTATGCATCGATACATTTTACACTGGTCAGCCATTTTGCCCACCATCTTGTAATATATCTCTTATCCCTTACCACCCTATAGGGAGATACGTATAAGATACAGGTATGCCGATTGCCAGGTCAATCAGAGTTATTGTTGATTTTAAGTACAATTTTAAATGTTTCATTAGATGTTCACTGTACAAAATATCCAAGATGGCGGACATGATTGGTTCTTGATGCAGTTTTCTACCACCTGGGGAATTCGGCATGTAGACAAAGAATCAAAATTCTAGGTCAATCGGAGTGGAAATGGCATTATTGTGAAAAAAACGCTTTGCAGCGTGGCCTGTGGCGCACCCTGTGGAGGAATTTGGTTAGGTGTCTGTGTGGTAGGTATATGTGGTCTGTATTTTAATTGTGCCAGAATGTTATTCACAAATGAAGTATATGCATGCATAATTTTTACACTGGTCAGCCGTTTGGTCCACCATCTTGTAATTTATCTCTTAGCTATAAACACCCTATTGGGAGAAAGGTATAAGACACTTGTATGTTGCTGGCCAGGTCAATCATAATAATTGTTGATTTTATGTATATTTTTGTATGTTTCACGATATTGTTGTAGTGTTATATTTGTAATTATTTTAGACAGCAGGATATCTTCAAGTGTATTTATTCCATACTCCTTTGAACGTAACACCGAAACAGGACCACAAGAATAAATCTACGACGTACAGTGGATATAAAAAGTCTACACACCCCTGTTAAAATGCCAGGTTCTTGTGATGTAAAAGAATGAGACAAAGATAAATCATGTCAGAACTTTTTCCACATTTAATGTGACCTATAACGTGAAAAATTCAATTGAGAAACAAAGTGAAATCTTTGAGGGGAAAAAATAAAAAACTCACAATAACCTGGTTGCATAAGTGTGCACACCCTTAGACTAATACTTTGTTGAAGAACCTTTTGATTTTATTACAGCACTCAGTCTTTTTGGGTAGGAGTCTATTAGCATGGCACATCTTGTCGTGGCAATATTTGCCCACTGTTATTTGCAAAAGTACTCCAAATCTGTCAGATTGCGAGGATATCTCCTATGCACAGCTCGATCACCCCACATATGTTCAATTGGATTCAGGTCTGCCTTCCTGACCAGTTTTCTTCTCGTCTTTTCATCAATTTTGGAGGGACGTCCAGTTCTTGGTAATGTCTCTGTTGTGCCATATTTTCTCCACTTGATGATGACTGTCTTCACTGTGTTCCATGGTATATCTAATGCTTTGGAAATTCTTTTGTACCCTTCTCCTGACTGATATCTTTCAACAATGAGGTCCCTCTGATGCTTTGGAAGTTCTCTGTGGACCATGGCTTTGCTCTGAGATGCAACTAAGAAAATGTCAGGAAAATCCTACTAGAACAGCTGAACTTTATTTGTGATTAATCAGAGTCATTTTAAATGATGGCAGGTGTGTAATGACTTCTATTTAACATGAGTTTGAATGTGATTGGTTAATTCTGAACACAGCCACATCCCCAGTTATAAGAAGGTGTGCACACTTATGCAACCAGGTTATTGTAAGGTTTTTATTTTTCATTTTTCCCCCTCGAAGATTTCAGTTTGTTTTTCAATTGAATTGTTCACATTATAGGTCACATTAAAAGTGGAAAAAGTTCTGACATGATTTATCATTGTCTCATTCTTTTACATCACAAAAAACTGGCATTTTCACAGGGGTGTGTAGACTTTTTATATCCACTGTATTTCTTGTATTACTTCTTCCCATTTCAATGAACAGTCTCTTTAAAGGAAAACACACCCTGGTGGACTGGGTAGACTACCAGTCACCTTCATTGTCACAGTGGATTGTTCTGCCACATGGAGCGATCTACCTGCTACTCTACATATTCTCTGTATCTGTCTGGTGGTTTGACAATTCTTCCATTCTTCCAGTCATGCGCACTGGAATGTTGGGCACTGTGGTGGGAAGAAGGTCATGAACGGCTACGGGCAATGTTACATTGCACTCTGGTTGTTCCTCGTCCTTCTCTGGAGAAGTCTCTGGGGCACTACGGACGGGTCTCAGATGTCGCCGATTCCTGCGTAGTACTCCATTGTCTGTCTGGACCAGGTATGACCTTGGCATGTCACACTGATGAAGAATGGAGGCCTGTTTGGTCCAGCCACTTTGATTGTCCAAATTTACAGCTACATTGGTGCCTGGCTGGAGTTCTGGGAGGCTTCTGACCCTGTGTTTTTTGTTATACGCACGCCTGTAGCTCCGCTTTGCTATGTCGTCAGCTTGTCTCACCTGTTGGAGATCTGGTCATGCCGGCTGCAGGTTAGCCTCCAGTGTGGGGATTGTTGTGCGAATCTGTCGGCCTAACATCAGTTGTGCTGACATCAAATGTTGCCCTACCACTTACACACTTGATTGACATAATCAACCTATCATCACGCCTTTCATTTGAATCAGGTGTGTGAGTGCTAGGGCAAAAACAAAAATGTGCACCCCTTTGGGTCCCGAGGACCAGGATTGGGAAACACTGGTCCAGGCCATATAAATATCTTGAGAACTTTTCACATGCCCAAACTGCTGCAAGACACTCTTTCTATTTGTGCATAGTGCTTTTCTGTGTCTGAGAGCGTTCTAGAACAATAAGCCACTGGTTTTAACTGTCCATCATGATCCTGTAGTAGGACCCTACCTAAGCCATAGCTACTGGCATCTGCACTGACTATGGTTGGGTTTGTGACATCATAATATGCCAGCACAGGGGATTCTGCAATAAGCTGTTTAACCTTTCTGAAAGCCTCCTCCTGCACTGCGCTCCAGGACCATGTAGTATTACCCTTGATCAGGTTGTTGAGTGGTTTTGTTGTCTCTGCTAGGCCTGGTAGGTATCTGCCTAGGTAATGGATAATCCCTAGGACTCTCCTGAGGTCTGACACGTTGCTTGGAGACTCCGTCTGGATTATGGCTTGTATCTTGGCCTCATCTGGGTGAATGCCAGTCTCATCAATGCAATGTCCCAGATAGTAAAGTTTGCTCCTTTGCAAGATACACTTATCTCTGTTGAGTGTCAACCCTGCTTTCTCCAGTATTTTCAGTTTGTTTTGGAGTCTCAACTTGTGTTCCTCTAGCGTATTGGCATGAACTAGGATATCATTCATGTACACTGCTACACCCTCCTGGTCCTTCAGGAGCTCTGTCATTCCTCGTTGAAAGATTTCTGGGGCACTTGTAATCCCAAAGGGCAGTCTATGGAAAAAGTATCTCCCAAACGGTGTAATGAACGTAGTAAGCTTTGTACTGTCTCTATCGAGAGGAACTTGCCAGAAGCCGCTTGTTGCATCCAATAGGGAAAACACCTTAGCTCCAGCTAGTTTTGGGAGGATGTCGTCTATTGTGGGCAGAACAAATTTCTCTCTTTTTACTGCTTTGTTTAACTATTTTAAGTCGACACATATCCTCACCTTGACATTCTTTTTAAGTACAGCCACCATCGGCGCGCACCATTCAGTAAGCTCCTTGATCTCCTCAATCACATCGCTCTCTACCATGCACTGAAGTTCCCTTTTCACCTTGGCAAGCATATGCATTGACACGCGTCTTGCTGTGTGGACACTGTATGGGATGGCACCATCTTTAAGGCATATTTTTATGGGCTTTATTTTTAGCATGCCACGTCCTGTTTGACAACTGCTATTGAGCTCTTCAAGTTTTTTCACTAAGCCCATAGCCACAGCTACATTGCGGCTTAGCAAGTTACTCACGGTGGAGCCTGAAATGATGTACAGTTTGAATCTGAACCGTTTTCGTTTCACAGTAGTGGTCATAGTAAATTCTCCAGTGCAGTTTAGTTTTCCCCCTGGGCTCTCCAGGTTAGCTGCTGAGCGGTTTAGCTGCGGTGGATTGGCAAAACCTTTGAAGGAGATGACACTTGCGTCTGCCCCGGTATCTATTTTGAAGTAAACCTGGTTACCTTGGATTTGCAGTTTCACTGTCCATGGTTTGTTATTTTCGTTGACATCAGTTACTTTTCCAAGGAAATGTCCCATGTCCCTGTCATTAGGAGTAGTTATTTCGTTGACCACACGGGAGCGACAAGCGACTACAAAATGTCACATCTTTTTGCACTTGTGGCACTCGGCACTCCTTGCTTTGCATACTTGTTGCTTTGAATGTTCCTTTCCACACTGAAAACATTTATTGAATGTACTGTTCCCTTTTCGTACATGTTTAACATATTCTGGTTTGTGTCCGTTCCTCTTTCCCCAATGAATAAAGTAATGTACAGACCTGTACCTCACCGCCCTCTTTGTTCAACTTGGTTGCAATCCGAAAACGTTGAAATCTTGGCGCCACTCCGGCCATTGTTCCGGATGGCTAAAGTTAAAACTTTCTGGATGTGGGAATTTAGCTACTCTTCTGACACCATGTAGTGTTATCGTTGTAATTATTTTAGACAGCCATATATCTTCAAGTGTATTTATACCATAGTTCTTTGAACGTAACACCGAAACAGAACCACAAGAATAAATCTACGACGTAGCCTTTTCTAAAGCCCTTCTGCTCCAACCAATTTATTTCCATGACATAGACAATGTGAATGCGCTATAGTAACCATATCAATGCGCTTTAAATGAAATAGTGCCATTACAAGACAATTGTCACAGTAGAAGTAAATACAAGATGGCGGACATGATTGGTTCTTGATGCAGTGTTACATGTCCTGGGGAATGAGGCATGTAGACAAAGAATCAGCATTCTAGGTCAATCAGGGTGGAAATAATGTCATTGTGGAAAAAACTAATTCGGGCGTGGCCTGTGGCACCCCCTGTGGAGGAATCGGGTCCGGTGTCTGTATATACATTATCTATATTTTCACTCTGCCATTATCTAATGCACACACACATTTGTTTTACACTAGTCAGCCATTTTGTCCACCATCTTCTATTTTATCTCTTAGCTGTGACCACCCTATAGGGAGACATGTATAAGACACATGGTTGCTGATTGCCAGGTCAATCAGAGATATTGTTGATTTTATGTAGATTTTCATAAGTTTCATGTAATTTTCACTGTACAATAATCCAAGACGGCATACATAATAGGTCCTTGATGCAATTTTCTACCTCCTGGGGAAAGAGGCATGTACACAAACCATCTGCACTGTAGGTCAATCTGTGTGGAATTGGCATAATCCGGGAAAAATGCATTAAGGCTTGGTCTGTGTGGAAGGTATACATGGCATATCCTTGGAGGGTCGCACAGACCTCCAAGTGCTAGTCAATGGTACCGTGACTGCTGTTAGGTACTAGGATGAAATCCTCACACCCATTGTCAGACCTTACGCTGGTACAGTGGGCCCTGGGTTCCTCCTGTTGCAGGACAATGCCCAGCCTCATGTGGCCATAGTGTGTAGGCAAGATGACCAAAGACTTTGCATGAGCTGGAGCCATTTTGCCAAGATGAATGGGCAGCTATACCACCTGCAAGAATTTGGGGCCTCATAGACAACTATTACAAAAGACTGTACGCTGTCATTGACGCTAAAGGGGGCAATACACAGTATTAAGAACAAAGGGTATGAAGACTTCTGAACAGGGGTCAGTTCATTTTTTTCTTTGTTGCCATGTTTTGTTTTATGATTGTGCCATTCTGTTATGACCTACAGTTGAATGTGAATCCCATGAGAAATAAAAGACATGTGTTTTGCCTGCTCACTCATGTTTTCTTTACAAATGGTACATATATTACCATTTCTCCAAGGGTATGCAAACTTTTGAGCACAACTGTATTTCATTCATCGAGACCCGATGTGTGAATTAAGTGTTCCCCTAATTTTTTGAGCAGTATAATATAACAAGATTCAGAGAATCAGGAGAAATCTGTGTACGCAAGGTACAAGGCCGAAAAACAATATTGGATGTCCATGATTTCCGGGCCCTCAGGTGGCACTGCATTAAAAACAGACACGATTCAGTAGTGGACACCACTGCATGGGCTCAGGAACACTTGTATCTGAACACAGTGTGTCCTTGCATCTGCAAATGCAAGTTAAAACTCTCCCATGCAAAGAAGAAGCCATATATAAAAAAGATCTAGAAACACCGCCGCCTCCTCTGGGCCTGAGCTCACTTAAACATTCTTGGCGGTCTGTCTGTCAATTTAGACACTTGCCATCCCCCACACCCTGTTTTTTATTCTTAGATTCCATTACATGAGAACAAGCAGAAGTGGCAAATGTATAAAACATTTCTGAATGTCTATTTCTGACACCTTCAGATTCAGTAAACAGTTTAATTAAGTTTTATAATGTGCTCTCTGCCATAAGTTACAAAGGCATTGCTTTTTCCAGGGCCGGACTTTTGGGGAAACAGATTTTGCCACGGTGCAGCCTCATAAAGCTGTTTTTCACATTTTGACACAGCTGTTTTGCACATGTGGCACAGAAAATGTATCACTAATGCTATTGTTCACCTTCTACCATTGCTAAATGTTCTCTCACCTTCTCAGGCTGAGAGAAAATTAAACAATTATGAAGCTTGTGCTACTTGCCCGTTCAGTATCCGGCACTGCTTTTTTTCCTTTTGAGTAAGTTCCTGAAAAACTTGCAGCTACATTTACATCCACTAACTGCTATGCAAAATGAAATGTAATGCATTTACAAAATAAACAATTTATTAATGTAAAAAAAAGACACTTCAACAGAATTCTCCATTATGTGTCAGTACAAAACTAAGTGTAAAGTAAAATTGGTACAGAGTGATAAATGCGCTTTGTAATATTTGGAAAGACTCAAAATCATTATTCATAATATTAGTAATAAATATAACACATTAGAACAGACAGGTAATAAAACAAACGGATACTGTTAGATTCTGTCCATTTTTGATCCATGAACAAAATTTATACAATCGGTATTCAGGGGAGAATCTTTATTTAGCATGAGTCCAAGATGTTGATCTTCCATAGTTCTTACATGTTCTCCAATAATTACAAAGTTAACAGTCTTTTATGTCAATACACATAGGAGGCGGTCGGTGATCATAGACAACCATTACACAGTCCATTATCCTCCAATAAGAAAGGTTTATCCTACATGGTACGCTTGTAAGGTATGTTCCAACCTCCCCTATGGTCCATGGGTCAATTGATAGAATCTATGACAGTTCCTAGCAGGAGGTGTGGACAGGGTGTGTGGGGCCTATCTATAATGGCCACCACATCTTATTTATTGTCTGTTGTCCAGCATTAGTCAGCACTTATGCATTCTGTTAAGTTTCTCATGCCCATATTTTATCAATACATTTTAAAGCCAAAAGATTTGTTGCAGTTACCCACAAATGACACCACACAAATTAACCTGCATTTCTTGAAGACCAATTTTCTTTGTATTGCATGATTTGGTAAATGATGACACCATAAACAGTGAAGACAATGAGCAATGCAATGATTGTTAGTGTCAGGGTCACAATGATGAAGCAACATGCCTTCCCATGTATTCCCATGTGCTCTTGCTCCCTCTAAGTCTCCAACCACCTTCCTATCCCTGGATTGAAAAACAAAATGTAGAATAATGTCAGAGTCAGTGATGTACTGCTGATTATCTTGTAGCAAATTACTTAACAAAATCCACAACTATATTTTATATATTTTTTAAGCTCAGAAAGGAAACATTTCAAAGTTAAATAATAAATTGGTCATTTATTTTAGCCTCAGTGGTTTACACTTATTTTAGTGGTCAGTTCAATAAAAGTATATTGATGAGGTAATATAAGCTAAACATTTTCTATTAAAAGAAGGCCCAGTACTAACACATGAAACTCAGGAAATGTCAAACTTACCTTTATAGAATAATACACTGCTAATATTCCGCATAATCTTCAGCAATGGATTCCATATTTGAGGCTGCAAAGGGACCAAATAATGTGTTCCCTGGGCTGAGGCGCAACATGCACAGCTGGTCTCACAATAACGGAATGTTGTCCTTTTTGAGAGTCTTCCATATGAACACTCATGTTTCCTTGCATTGAGACAAACTCAGGCAGGTACGGTGGTTGATTCATGGTAAACAAAGAACTTAGTGTCAAAAAAGCTTCCTGGACAAACAGCAGAGATGAAGGTTCATTTATATCTTTTTGAGGATGACATCAAGCCAGATGAAAGGTGTGGCCAAGGATGATTGTTATAATTAGGTAACTGTTCACCACCCAGAAACAGTAGTCTGTGCGAAGACAAACTATAATGATTTAGTGTTCTTTAACTACAATGTATATGTTAAAGGACAACTGTAGACCACAAAACACAAAATCATTGTGCAGATCATGCTTCTAACATGGCAGACTATGAAAATAGCTTTCCATGTGTTCTGTAAGTTTGGAAGCTACAGTAGGTATCTCAAGTACAAAATGTTATCCTCAGTGACATATTTGCAGGGTCATCATGTGTTTTTGATAAATTATAACAAGCATTAGCATGGAGTGATGTTGACCTCCTGCTCTCATATCTGTTTTTTTTTACTTGAACATTAAATAGCTGTTTAGTACATATTGAAAACACGCCACAAAGAGATTTCAGAACATTATAGATAGATAATGAACTGAACAAGCTAGCCACCCAGCCATGCTGCCCCAAGCAAAAGCTAACTAACATTTTTATAGCAACTTACTATCCTATATACTGTCCTTACAATTCATAGGACAGCATGAGAATTGGATCAGGGATTCAAACAGTGGGGAACTGTCAAGGCCCTCTACACTCTCAGAGAGGGCCTAAGGATACATAAAAATCTGTATACAGTTGTGCTCAAAAGTAACGTGATTTGCTTGATTGTAATTATTTACCTAACATAATTCAAGTATCTTCGTATTTTTATGTACTTTATTGTTTTGTCTGTTTTATTTTACGTTATTACAGGTTCCCAAAGCTAATATTGTAAAGCGAATCTACCTAATACTGTAATGCATTTGTAACACGTTAACTCAGTTGAGTCCAGAGTGCACAAACCCGCCCACAGTGCCCAAGCCCAGACCACCAGTCCACAGTGCCCCGGCTGACAGTGTCCCACGCAGCCAGACCCTTTTGATGCCATGTGCATTAATGCACCCCCATACCATCACTGATGCTGGTTTTTGAATTGTGCGCTGATAACAAGCCGGATGGTCCCTCTCCTCTTTAGACCGGAGGATGTGTCGTCCATGATTCCCAGACCACAATTTTGATTTGTCAGACCACAGGACAGTTTTCCACTTTGCCCCAGTCCATTTCAATCGGGTATCCCTCAGGCGCCCGGAACAATTTTATAAAATAAAATATTTAAAACATTAACTGCAAATGTCTTCTTGTCATTTATGCTTGTATTAATACTAGTAGTACAGTAAAAATCATACATATGGTTCCTTTAACCAACTGCAAAATTAATTGTATTTGGTTCTTTAAATGGTTGCCATACTTTTCACCCAGATAGAAGTTATAAACAGATGTCAGCGTTGTAAATTGTTAATTTCAAGTGTAGGAATTGTTAGAAATCAGCCGTTTCGTATAGTGGTTGACATAATGTTCACGTGCCCGGTCGTCAAGGGAGAGAGTAATTCAATTATTTATTGCAGCATTTGATAGTCAATTGTTCATAATGTTACAGGCTCGATACTCGATCTTACAAACTCGAGCTCATCTCACTCAATCTCAAAGACATTTCTGGTTGTACCTCAGCTTTATAAACACAGAGGACAGAATTACTGTAAACCCATTGGCTACTTACTGTCAGGCTTTGAATGAACGTGACTTCCTGTGTACAGATAAACAGATGCTCTTTTGCTATCTAAACATAACAAGCATACACTTAGACACTCTCCCCTATCAAACATTTAAAGAAAAACATTACATGTTTGATAAAACATTACCAGTACAATTAAATTCCTAATGAAAAGAAAAGGCCCATACACATATGCTACAAATGACTAAGACAAAACAACAAGGAGTATCTGACCAATGAGGTCTTATTGTTCCTCAAATGAAAATGAATGTAGACAAGACAATTGACACACCCCACTCTGACACATAACTCAATGTATGACTGTCATCAATCCCTCCCCACCTCAGATTATAAGGGTCGAGAAACATATTGACATCAACAGGCTACTATCAGTGTTAACGGTGTTCAGCAGAAAATCTAACTCAACATAATGAGTCAGATTTAAACAAGTCATGATTTAAACAAGTCCATTGAACAATGAAAAACCCCCCTTGTCCGTATCATGATCCATGCGACAATATCATACAAAAGACTTGTGCATATCCTGTTGTACATGTGAAAGATTCTACCTTTAAAATAGGGAAAACTTCTACCTTTGACAGGGACCAATTCCACCTTTAATAGGGAACAATTCACTATCCAAACATACCATGATAGCCATCATAATGTCGATCATTACCACAAATCACCACAAATACGCCAAGTCCAATATTGGGATTGTCGTCGTACAGAGTTTCCCACCTGCCTTGCGAGAAACAAACCTTCATACATATGAAATCACCATATCAGTTAATTTAGGAAAATCTTAGATTGTAAGGAATGAAGTTAGTTTCCAATCAAGTGTCCTTCAGTACTTGTCTTCAGGTTTATTTGTCTTGTATCAGTGATGTAAATTTCCAATATCAGTTATTGCAGTCAGTGTGATGTGGACCCAGCAAATTGCCTGGTTGTCCTAACAAGTCAGTGTAGGTGTGTAATAGAACAGTGAGTTTCCAACACTTCACTAATTCAAGATTAACACCACAACAGTGTCTTTCACTGTGTTGGGACCATGTGACCTTTCCAGTCAACAGGCCCGTTGTACTCTGACCCGTAACATGTAGATTCCTTCAGGACTCAAATGGATTCTCCTCTCATCTCGCTGTCGATGATTCATCTAGAAATGGAGTGTGAAGCCAAGTGATCTGGCCCTGGCATCATTCTGCCATGTGTGTCAGGAAGATTTGGAAAAGATTCGACCAGTTTGGTTGTAGAAATCCTTCTTGAACATGTTGCTGTTACTCACACACTCAGTTGTCTATGTCCAGTCAGTGACGTGATGCATCATCAAAAAAGGGGTTGTGATATCCCAATCTGTTGAAAGTATAACTGCAAAACAACAATTATTGTGCTTCAACAGTCCATAAGACTTCCACTGGGTATTGTTCCGTCAACTCCCAACAATGAAGACAGTAGATCAGTCCTGAAAATTTGTAGATCTCAGAAGTTCCATCATTAGAGTGAAACTTACACCCTATTCAGACAAGTTCCCATAAAAGTCTATGTCAAATTTCCTTTTCCATCCAGAACTGGCTTGGTTGATGTTTGATTCCTATGTTAATGCCCGATAGCAACTAGCAGTGGAATATGATTGTCAGACTTGACTCTGATTTTGCCAAATCAGAAATGGTTAGATCTATTCTATTTGACCATTAAAATGTTAGACCTTACATCAAACAAAACAATTTCCAAATAAACCAATTAAAAACAAATCCTGTGAATGGAAAATGTAAAACATAACAGATGCCAATGCTCCGTTATAACTATGCAAACAGAAAAAACAAAATTTTTCATGTAACTCTTTATAAGTACCAATTTGATTTGCCTTGAGCCCTAAGCTCAACTCTTTCCAATCATAATCAATTATCATGTCATACATCCCCTCTGCCTTGACACCATGAGTGAATGCAGAACAATGACAAATACGGCCACAGGAGACGCCATCCTGAACCCGCACTGGCCATCATTTCGGGACGGACATGAAAAATAGAGAACTGGTAGTAGGGATGGATCTAAAATCCATTTGATATGGAGCTGCATCCTGTATATTCATCAACACAAAGTGAAAATGTTAAAAACACAAACATTCACTAACACAATCAAAGACATCAATGTGCAACACGGTAACTTGTAATTATAAACCATATAACCTATTAACAAATTTGTGTTTCATAGCTAAACATCTCTCAAATTAGACTTTACCTCAGTACTTTCACACAGGTCTGTGAAATAGGCTATAATGCATCTATAAAATCTTGTAGTTTCATGGCACATGCCCAACTAAAAACGGTTTTCCCACTAGGGGATAAACTGCTCAACTAAATTATGGGAGTGAAAAACTCCAGGCCATGTTCCAGTGGTTTCACTGCTGCAACCACCAGGGCGATTGTATTAGCATATCTACAGCATCAAAATTTAGCATTTTTACAGGACAGTGGCCAAACTACCTTATGACAAACAAAAACATTGTCTTGATTAACAAACTTTGATACATTTTTTGTCCAATACTGGCGGTCAGCATATTTTGACCACGTCTGTGGTTCTATTGACATTAAGATTGTCCTATCATCAACAATGGGGGATGACTTTAGGTCTCACTTCAAAATCATAAATTTCAACGTTAAAGCTACTGAGAGGAAAATATATTTAGTTTTCACTTAATGTTTGTCTATCCCAAAACTGAATATGCTCATGTTGGTGAAATTACCACAGGTGAAACAAGTCTGAACCCAAATTTAACCCTTAGCAATAGCTACCCTGATTTAATAGGGAACAGTGGTTGGGGCCATCCCAGGGGGTCTGCCCCCCTTCCTGGAGCCCTTAGCTTCACCCATTTATGGTGAGCCATTAAAAAGGCCAAATGTTTGTTTAACGTATATGAAATTTAAATTCCCACATTAAAAATCTGACACGGTCCTCAGACAGAATTACTGTAAACCAATTGGTTACTTACTGTCGCGCTTTGAATGAAGGTGACTTCCTGTGTACAGATAAACAGATGGTCTTTTGCTATCTAAACATAACAAGCATACACTTCAACAGAATCCTGGCAAGCTCAATTCCAGGAATGCTGGGTCATAGTTTTAATACAGTCCCGTTTTTTTCCCACTGAGTTGTGGCCTGAGAAATATTGATACAGGGGAGAAAGCAATCCTCCTTTTATGGCCCTGTTCAAGAGAGGGAGATCTGGTTACACAACTCAGGAACTCTTCAACACAGGATTGTTGTTAAGAGAAACCATATTTCTATCCTTTCTTTGTATTTCCTGACAAAGTTTAGTTGTTGAACGAAAAAAGCTGCCTGTACACTCAAACTACACAAAATGATTAATGTAGTTAGTATGTAAAGCTTAAAATTAAATGCTTTTTAAACATAAAACAATTCAGTTTGTTACATACACATGTTTTAGTCAGTTGATAACTTTAGGAAGTTGGTTAACATTAAAGAAGAAAACAGTTAACTTAAATATTTATTGATTTAAAATAAACAAATATGCCTTCACTTACGAAGAGAAAATTATTAAGTTGGTGCAAATTGTATATCTACTGAGCATCATTTAAAAGCAGAGATCAAGACATTCCCGCACTTGTTTCACGCCTGCCACAAGAGAAACAAGTAACCAGGCAAGCCTAGTTCAGCCGGCCCGCAATTAAGACTGAAAAGCTGTTGTTGCCCTTACTGGACTCAAACCCATGTCTCCCACACGAGGGTGTGTGCTTAACCATTGCACCACGGTGCTATACATTTGCCCAGTGTCGATATAGCATCTCGACATTAGATAACTTTGTCACGCATTAACATCATGCCAACTCTGAATATTTCGCTAGATACCATTAAGCATTGTTAAATTGACAAACGTTTCTTATTAGGTTTACCTCCACCACAAATAGCATCTATAAAATGTACTGCTTTTGCCACTGGCCGTTTTAACAGCTTATTAGCCAGTAATAGACTTACTAGTATCTACAAACTTACTTCTTGGAATAGTCATAAGAATTGAGGAATTGCTAGCGAAACTGAAGATGAACTATACACTGCCAAAGCGATTTCATTTCATGGCACAAAAACGTTTTTCATTCATTCGTGAATGACATTGACATAATAACTATCAATATAGGTGAAGATAACTGACTTTTCCGTCAAGTGAAAAGACGAGAGAACCATAGAAACCCCTACTCTTTTACTGCCCAAAGGGTTTTAATCTAGCCTACATTACTCCAAAAAGCATACATGGATGTGTACTTCGAAAATCCACCAGAAACAGTTGCAATATAACAGTGAACAGTTTTAGTTGAGGCTTACTATAACATACAGTGAGGGAAAAAATTATTTGATCCCCTGCTGATTTTGTACGTTTGCCCACTGACAAAGAAATGATCAGTCTATAAATGATCCGTAAACCTCAACTAAAAAATCCAGAAAAACGCATGTCAAAAATGTTATAAATTGATTTGCATTATAATGAGTGAAATAAGTATTTGATCCCCTCTCAATCTGAAAGATTTCTGGCTCCCAGGTGTCTTTTATACAGGTAACAAGATGAGATTAGGAGCACACTCTTAAAGGGAGTGCTCCTAATCTCAGTTTGTTACCTGTATAAAAGACACCTGTCAACCGAAGCATTCAATCAATCAGATTCCAAACTCTCCACCATGGCCAAGACCAAAGAGCTGTCCAAGGATGTCAGGGACAAGATTTGTAGACCTACACAGGGCTGGAATGGGCTACAAGACCATCGCCAAGCAGTTTGTTGAGAAGGTGACAAGGGTTGGTGCGTTTATTCGCAAATGGAAGAAACACAAAAGAACTGTCAATCTCCCTCGGTCTGAGGCTGCATGCAAGATCTCACCTCGTGAAGTTGCAATGATAATGAGAACAGTGAGGAATGAGCCCAGAACTACACGGGAGGATCTTGTCAATGATCTCAAGGCAGCTGGGACCATAGTCACCAAGAAAACAATTGGTAACACACTACGCCGTGAAGGACTGAAATCCTGCAGCGCCCGCAAGGTCCTCCTACTCAAGAAAGCACATGTACAGGCCCATCTGAAGTTTGCCAATGAACATCCGAATGATTCAGAGGAGAACTGGGTGAAAGTGTTGTGGTCAGATGAGACCAAAATTGAGCTCTTTGTCATCAACTCAACTCGCCGTGTTTGGAGGAGGAGGTATGCTGCCTATGACTCCAAGAACATCATCCCCACCGTCAAACATGGAGGTGGAAACATTATGCTTTGGGGGTGTTTTTCTGCTAAGGGGACAGGACAACTTCATCGCATCAAAGGGACGATGGACGGGGCCATGTACCGTCAAATCTTGGGTGAGAACCTCCTTCCCTCATACAGGGCATTGAAAATGAGTCGTGGATGGGTATTCCAGTATGACAATGACGCAAAACACACGGCCAAGGCAACAAAGGAGTGGCTCAAGAAGAAGCACATTAAGGTACTGGAGCCTAGCCAGTCTCCAGACCTTAATCCCATAGAAAATCTGTGGAGGGAGCTGAAGGTTCGAGTTGCCAATCGTCAGCCTCGAAACCTTAATGACTTGGAGAAGATCTGCAAAGAGGAGTGGGACAAAATCCCTCCTGAGATGTGTGCAAACCTGGTGGCTAACTACAAGAAACGTCTGACCTCTGTGATTGCCAACAAGGGTTTTGCCACCAAGTACTAAGTCATGTTTTGCAGAGGGTTCAAATACTTTTTTCACTCATTAAAATGCAAATCAATTTATACCATTTTTGACATGCGTTTAGTGGATTTTTTTGTTATTCTGTCTCTCACTGTTAATAAACCTACCATTAAAATTATAGACTGATAATTTCTTTGTCAGTGGGCAAACGTACAAAATCAGCAGGGGATCAAATAATTTTTTCCCTCACTGTATTTAGGGAAGAAGCAGTCACACAAGCCGACACACACATATACACACTCTTGCAAAAGCATGCACACACAATTGTTACAGCTTTTGTGTTGCTATTTAGACTAAGGTATTTTTTGCCAAAGATAATGACCTTTGTTCATTTGAAGGAAGTTGTGTGACATCCAGTTATTCTCACACACAAGCACTCAATCCTGTTACTTAGTGCTCATTCCTGTTACCCAATGTTCATTCCTGTTACTTAATTCTTTAAAAAAATAAATAAAGATAACATATTTTGTAAGTATGTTTAGTCCATCATTTTAACAATTGTATGATCAATCACATGATAGATTTTTGAAAATATTGAGGTTGGAGTCTCCCTTAAAAAATGGCTTTGTGTTTAAAAAAACATTTCGCCTTATGTTGTCACAACACATGTAACTTTAAAGCTATATATATAAATATAAATATATAAAATACAAAATTGAGGGAAAAACAAAGAAACTATTTGACATTACTTTTAATTTCTATTTAAACAGTTGTAAACCGTTACACATCCAAAAACAAAGCCATTACACCAGTCACATGTGGTATTGTTATTCGGGTAGAATTTGGACAACTTGGCCTTTCTGATATGGATACGGTGAAGTACCTTAAAGCTGAAGTACCTACGTTTTTTGCATTAACACACCGCTATTCTATTAATGTGGATCGTGGATGAATTCCTACCATATCAGATGGTCCCAGCCCCGCATCTGAAAAACCTCTGTATACGGTGTACTGCTCCTAAGGAAAAGAGTGGTCGGCTCTCGCAGTGGCAGGAAATTTTATCCTGCGCACAGGAAGTGATGTGATGATGTATCAAACAAAGAGTTGAGACTGGACAAAATAAGGAAGTGGCTACTCTCATTTTGTGGATCAAGCAGCGAGAGATGCTAGCCAATTTTATTTATTTTTTAAATGGGAAAAGTTCAGAATGTAACGGTACCTAAGAAAATACGGTTTAGATTAAAAGAAAGCAAATCTGGTAAAAGAGAGGTAAATAGACACCGTTAGGAGTGAACATTGGTGCAGCTGCCTAGCCACCATGGATGGAGCTCATGCAGCAAAATGCATTAAACTTTGATGCTGATGTGGCAATTCTTCTGTTAAATGAGTAAAGTTAGCTAAAACGCTAGCTACCTAGCTAACCTCACACTGTTGTTAGTAACCCAGTGAGCAATCGATGGCGGGCCGCCGGCGTTTTGCTGCTGGCGGGCTGCTGGAGGCTATAATGTCCTACAGCCAGCGGGCCACCAGCTTTTGCCACTTTTCTCCTGATCTCAATTTGCATCAGCTAATTTGCATCTCTGGCGGCTTTCCACCAGTGGCCTGACTGCTTTACGCTGGCGGCTAGCCACCGAAGTGAGGGTGTGCGTTGTGCTGTGCCTAGCTTGTGTGTAATCTTGCCATTCTATTCCAGCAGAGATGCTATTACCCGTTTTAATCTTGTACTAACTTTTTTGTATTGACATTATTTAAATACTGTTAAATCTTAGTGTACAGAATTGGTCAACATTGGTAGTTTACAAAAAAAATAGACCTTTACTTATGCACTATTGCTTGTGTAGAGGACCTTTGTGTAGACATGTACAGTAAACGCATAGAAACAGCCGTCTCTCGCCGCTGCTTACCATAATTTTTTTCCCAAACTAATGGCCCTTTTCCACTGTAAGGTACTGGCTCAACTACTCGCCTAGCCTCGACTTTACTCTTGGGGGACAGTTCTTTACTGTGTCTAAACACCACCGTGTCCGTAGATGGCACTGTAGCGAATGTAAATTGCACGAAAGGCGAGACAATCGCCATTTTGCAAGCTAGGAATCCCACGTTGTAGTAATTTGAAAACTGGATCATTTTAGTGACTAGGTTCTTTAAGTCTCGTTCAGGAAAACTATCACCTCTTCTTCAAAGGGTGTAAGGTATAAGGTATATGCTCTGAATGGGACAATACAACGTGGATTATGACATTGTTTTACTACAATTCGATGAACTCCCGAAACAAACGAAGATCAAGAATTTTTTCCACATCGGACTGAAATATATTCAACGGCAAGTCACATACATAGCTATGGTGAGTTCTGTTCTGCGTTATTATAAATAACTAAGTGTTTTTAGACTACCGAGTAAGAACGTAATGACTGTTTTGTATTAAACAATGACTGCAATATTCTATTAACATTCTAATTCTTTAGTCAAAGTCACTGATAGCTGAACGCAAGTTCTAAACCATTGGCAGGAAAACTGAGATTGAAAAAAATAGCGTTGACCTGAGATGAAATACCTACAGCAACCCTTGTGTTTCTTCTTGTGTCCACAAGTTTGGTAGCTTTTCGCATATCAACAGTTGAACAGGTATGGTAACATCGTTAGCTAACTTGGCTAAATCGTGTTTCTTACTGTATCAACAAGTTAGAATATGTTATATCATATATGTGCTTATTGCTCATAACTTATATCAACTGATATGTAACGTTTGCTAAATCGTGTTTCTTTGTGTAACGTTATCCACATCATGTGGATAACGTTACTCTTGGCAGTAACATTTAGCTAGACTAGCTAAACCTGCACTTGTTACAATTCCGTTACTGAGGTGTCTTGTGTGTCTTTGTGTATCCACTGTGTTCTTAGCTAGGCCTCTTAAACCTAAGTACCCCAGATCTGGGGTACTTAGAAACTTAGAACGGTTCCCCCTTTCATATATGCTGCGTAGTTGCTGATCTCCCCTCTCCGGCAGAGTATAACATCTCTGGTATTGGTCTTACTACCTTTTATGGGCATACAGAGTTTTATGACCCCCCCTCCAGCGCGTGACCACAGCGCCTGCCCAGCTTCCACTCGTAAACAAAGGAGCTGTCCGACGAACAGTCTAAAGTTTGGCTTTATTCACAATGAAGCCAGACCCTCCATCGATCATAAGGACATATATTTTGGATGCCTGGGACTTTTATCGATCCAGACATCTGAGAGGCGACATCTTTCTTGGAAAGTGGAACACTTTCTTCTTACAAGGTAAGCTCTGGTTTGGTCTGTGCTTGAGATAAAGCTTCCAGTTCGGTACCAAATGAATTGTTAGGTTCTTAGAACCTTAACCAGCCTATTGGCAATGTTATCCGATCATGTTTGACTGATAAAACATATTGATTGTCTGGAGGGTCAGTATGCATTATTACGCGTGGATGCCTTAGTTTCGTGAAACGTTCCGTTATCCTTGAAGCTAATGCTAAGTTAGCATAGCTTTAGGTTGGATTGACAAGTCTAGTAGCCAATTAGATTGTCCCTTCAGTGGTAGGCTGATTTCCCAGGCGGGCTGAGAGCCTCTTTATCAATCCTCATTGCGCAATAGGTTGAAGGTCCCGTGGAAAGTCAATGGGATCAGAATGCTTGTGTTTTTATTGTAGAAAATGGTTTTCTATACTAAACAAATAGTATTTAAAACGTTACAGATGTACATCGAACAGTGGAATGATGTAATTTACAGATTTGAAGTAAAGGGACACTTGGAAATGGCTCTTGACACCACTTACTAAAATAGCTGCCCAGATCTAGCACTTAGATCTATCAATCCCCAATTTTTTTCTGATAATGTTGACATGTTTGGGTAACCATAGTATGTGTGTATAGTTGAGAATATCAATATTTGAGTTTTAGCCTGTCCATGAAAGAATAGAAAAAGTAAAATCGTTTTTTTTGTTGTGTGTTCTAGCTTGTGCCTGAAAACCTTCCTTCTTTCATTCTACATTCTGATGAATTCCTCAATCTCCCAGGTGTATTTTATACAGAATACCTTTATTGTGCATGTCCTGACAACATATGTGCACATAAATTGCAGTTATAATGGGCAATGGCAGTATAGGTGGAAATCACAATTTCTTCATTTACACTCACGAGGCTCTAGCCTGTGTGTGTCTTATGTTGCCGTTTTTCTAAACCTCTTTTCTAAACATTGCTTTCAGATCATGACGTTTTCTGTAGTTTTGTTCCCGGAGGAGGATGACTGTGGCAGTAGTTCCACGCCTGTGGCTCAAAGGGGGACTTTGCTACTGGCCACCACACAGCATCACCAGCAGGAAGTCCTTCAGCTGCAACAAGTTTGCCAGAACTTATTCACCACCTGAAGACCCCTGGGAAGCTGTCCCTTATAAGCTCATCAAGCATGCAGGTAAAATTGAAAACAATTTGAAACTTGGGATGAAAATGTGTTTTGCAGGGTAAATGCCTACAAAACCTTAATTTGTCCTAGATACGTGAGAGACCGGACGTGTGTATTGCCAGAGGAGCGAAAATCGTTCCAGTGTGGGCCCCTACCTACCCAAGGGCGCACACTACACCACAACACCCTGTGGATTGCAGCCCTGGAGATATGTGAATTTCATGTTGATCTGGTAATTGCTGCAATGTTTACTTGGTTTCACCATATTTACCTATTCACCAACTTTTATGTTTATTTTTAGGATGGAGCAAGCACAGTACTCCACGGCACCAGAGAGGTACTCCATGGCACCATGTGGAGGACTGCTACAAAGGTATTTGTGGGTTCATTCACTTAACCCAGATGCTTAACTTATGTTATTAAAGGATGTTGCTTCCAATTTTGTCAATTTCAATTTATTTTTAAGGGCAAGAAGGCAGAGGTTGGGGGAAGTTTTAGCTCTGCACATGAATGTAAGAAACATTTTGACGGGCACTGCGATTTATTGAGTTCTGAGGAGTGTAAAATAACCAGATATTTTGGACTGAATAATTAACTGTCTGTATTTACTTTCTGAACATTTGGCGAAGATCAAGTGGCTGACTGAAGAGAAGGTCGAGCTGAGGGCACAGCTGGCTCTAAAATCAGGTAGAAACAAGACTATAGTTGCGCTAGCATGTTGTCTTCATAAAACATTTAATTTCTCTTGAATGCCGTGCAATTTGTAAGTGGTATGTGATGGTGATTAACTGCTTTTTTGTAGGTCCATGTAATTCACTTCACTTGCGCCACATGGGCACATTGAGTGAAGAACTGCGCAAGCTGTCGAACAAGATGGCCACAGTGCTCGCTTGTGTCCAAGCAAATGGCTCGGGGGGGAGTTGTCATTCCTCAATGTTCAGGGTATTCAGCTGAACATTGAGGAATGGTCAACCTGGAAGACCTGCATCAAAGTAAGTTGTTTTGTACATGGCTATTAGATTCTTGTGGTTAATTTATGACTTTTTCTCAAAATTATGTCAGACAATTTAAGTACAATATCTGATTACTGTATTACAGGAGCCATAAGGAAGAATCCTTCCAACCGGGATGCCACTGACGAGGCTGTCCAGAACCAGATCACCAGGTACCTGAAAGGGGCAGCTGACCGTGTAGGTGGGAGAAGACGTTGCGGCGGTACAAGCGACCTGCCGTGAATATGAATGACACAGCTCCAGCACAACCAATATTGCTGCTAATCTACAGTACTCTTTTTAAACTGCTGCTATGTACAGTGTTATGTATATGTTTGCATTATCCTCTTGATATATTTAAAGCTGTATATTGACAGATGTATATTGCACATATTTTCTTGCACTGTTTGACTTTTTAATTTATTTTACTTCATTTGCACATGTTTATTTTGAATGCATACTGTATAATGCATGTTTTTCTGTATGCATCTTGCATTATTTAAAATAAATTGTTTAGATTTAATTCAGTTCATTGTCATTTGTGATATGACCAAAATTATTATAAAGGATTATTATAAATAAAACCTAATATTGGGGCATGAGGCATCCCGCTGGGTTTAGTACATAAAAACGTCTAGAGCCGCTGATCTGGATATTGTTGGAAGGCATTGTAATGAAAGCGGCCGCCAATGGGCGTGTTGCTTGCTGGGTAATTGCCCTATTGGTGTTAATGTGGCTAGCTATACAGACAGAGCAGACATGGCTATGGTTACTGAGTGTACATCTATCCAGCAGACATTGTTAGCAAGTTTTGTTACAACTACCAGCTTCTAATAACGTCAGGTTGGACAGCAAGGACAATGTTAGCCGCCTACAATAACATCATACTGTTGTTAGTATTTGGCTATAACTAATTACCTGGCAAAATGATTGGCCAATTTGGTTAACTAGCTAACTTTCTGTGGATGAAGAGGCAAGCTACCGTCTGTACATGCTGTTTGCTTTGTTTACTAGCCCAGCTAGTAGTACTGTAATCGGAAAACATTACCTGGGCGAGTTTAGACTAGTAGAAACTATTCTCACATTTCGTATGTATGCTACATCAGATACCTTTCGGCAGCTCGCCGCTTGTAGCCGTTTGTTCATGCTGTTTGCTTTGTTTACTAGCCCAGCTGGTAATACTGGGCAAGTTTAGAATAGTAGATAGCATTCTCATGTTTCCGTATTCATGCTACATCAGATACATTTTGTTTAATGAATTTTAGTAGTGAATTTTAGTTGTTAATGAATAATTTAAATAATCGTATGTCAACTCACCTGGTCGGATGAAGAATATTTTTTAGATGAGCTGAATAGAGTGCACAGATAATGTGTGTGGCTTTAAGGCTGAACTGACGTCACACCAGCAACAGCCAAGATTTCTGGGAGAATGGGGCGGAAATACTTCCTGTTTTGAAAGTTACATCCTTCAGCTTTAGTGCTGAGCCGGGCATAAGAGGAGCTTACATTTACCCTAAGGCACCATTCTAGACTTCATCGGAGATCTCTCCACCAAGTTCCTTTTCCCACTCAGATCGAATTTTACTGAGTGACGGGCTATCAAGGGACATGACTACCTCAAAAATACGGGATGAGCCCCTTTAGTTGAAAAGGTGTTTTCAAAAGGGCATCCAGGCCCGTTTCGGGTGACAGAATTGGAAAAGCTGGGCTTTGAGTGCAAATAAACTGGCAGATTTGAAATTACCTAAATAAACTTGAACGTGGCAAGTTAAATTTGATAGCGAGGTCTTTGAAAGTGGCAAAGGTGCCATCAATATAAAGGTCATTAAACTTATCAAGGCCATTCCTCTGCCACAGCCTGAAAGCTGAAACCAGTTTGCCTAGAAGGAAGAGGTGATTATTGCATGTAGGACCTTGAATAGAGAAATCACAGAATTTAAAATGTTGACGGAATTGAGTCTAAATTGTAAGAGTAATAACAACAATTGGGCTGGATGTGTAGCGTGAAAATGAAAGAGGGAAATTGGAAGTGACTAAAGCTGGCAAAGAGAAACAGGAGTTGGCTTCTGTTTGACACCAGGCAGTTTCTGGCATGTGAAGCTGTAGTGTAATGAAAGATGTGTTTTGGAAGGTTTGTGAAGGTGCCGTGTTGTTTTGTGTCTCAACTCAGTGGGACATCCTAATCTCACACCAATGGGCCTATTTGCTTCCTAAAAGGAATGGACATACACGGTGGGGGCCAAGGTAGCCCCATCTGCTCAGACAAACCAGGTGTGAGGATGGACAAATCAACAAAGTAGAAATGTGACTTTCGTTGGATTAACCTCACTGACGTTTGGTCTTTTAATGTGTGTCCCATAAAGGGATAATCTCTCCAATAGGTTTCAATGCTGTACATGTTATGTATCGCTTGTAAATGTTTACTGGATGAAGAATCCTGCAAGACTAAGGGGGTATTCCATCAACGCCGCTAATTAAATCCGTGCTTAATTGAAAAAAGCCCGGCTTGAATGAACGCCAACTTCCACTTAAGGCTCAAGCTGTTCCATTAACACAATTTACCTGTGTATTGTCAACGTTAACTCAAACTAGGCTTGAATAAGCTTGCATTGTGCACGCGCACAGAGTACATAAGCAGCCCAGAACAAGCGATCATTGAAATAAAAAGATACAATGTCGCAAAAAAGAAGTAAAAACTAGAGCGGTGATTTTCTGAACAGCGGAACAAACCCTGCTGATGGGACTTTATGAAGAATTTAAATGAGTCATCACTAAAAAGGACAATACTACCGCAACTGACAAGGCGAGGTAGATAGCTTTGCAAAAAATTGCTGACAGATTAAATGCGTAAGTCATACTCACCTACTTATTGTTTAATTTTTAATAAATGAACATTCAGATCACTAGACAAGTAAGACTGGCTATATTATCAGGCTAGATGATATCAGATTTATGATCAATCAAAATTAATTAGGCTAACTTATGTGAACTGACATAACTCCAATGCATTTACTGTTAATTAGCCTAATTCGGTGAGGCTTGAAGCCTTTCTGACCTAGTAACCCTTGGCCTATATTCATTCTTGGCGGTTACGTCTCAACAAGGGCCAACTGAATAGCCAAAAAAGAATGAGGCAACAACTTCAATATTAGATATCAGGCAACTTCCATCGCAGATCTGACAGCATAGAGGGTCACCAATGATGTGGCACACTTTGCTTGGCAGAGCATTCATTTTAAATTGCTCAGCATGACTCAGAAGAGTTGATGCACTGGTGTCTTTCATAATGTAAATTCCAGTTCCGAATTATCTCAACATTGCTCACATTCCAGAATAATAGTTTTAACTTTGGTTCTGATACTGTGGGTCTGATACTTTCAAATCTGGTTTTGCATAGGCCTTCCGCAGCTACATGTTAGTGCTATGACATACTTACGAAAGGAAATAACAGATTTTTTTTCTGATTGATCTGTGCTGATAAGGTTAAGTGAAACATTATCTCTGTACAGTACAGTTACTACTTTGTGTGAGGCAGACATTGAAATTGACATTTCTGTTGAAATCCAAACTTATTTGATCTATTTTCACAGATGTGCACTTTTCATCCAAATCCAATTATTACTATTCTGCCTGACTGTATGGACAGATGACCCCAGTAGATGCCTGTATGTTTAGGCTATGGAAAGATTTCCAATTGACAATCTTTCTCCACAGGTCCAGATGGGGACTGGCATGCACATGGATAGTCTATTGCACCTATAATATTGGGGAAGCCTGAAAAAGAGGATTATGTTAAGACAGAAGCTTGTCAACCTTTAAGCTACTTTACATTTATTTTAACTGGCACATACCTGCAATTGAATAAAACGCCTCCTTGATTCTTAATGTTTCAAGATGACCAGGGAAAGTGATGAAAATATTCAGGTACTGCTTTAGAGCATGAAATACCCTTATTTCCCGGCATGCAGTTGCCTTCGCATGAACTTCTGCATCACCAACACTACAAGAACATCCCACATGCAAATAAACGCAGAGCTATGCAGACAGACTGAACAGAGGTCAAGGCTTGGCTACATTGAGTGTTCTTCCTTGTGTGGTTACAGCAGACTGCATAGGTAAACTTTGCTGGACCTACTGAACCTGTACCTCTCCCACAGACACTCATCAGGGAAGCCCAGTGCAGAACCTCTGTCTCTGAAGACCCTTGGGGCTGGTGGTGTAAACGCTGTGTAGAATCTGAGCACCTTCATCCACAGAGTTGTTTTGGAATGTACATGCCATAGTTGGTTGTAACTGGCTGGTCTTTAGATGCACTGCTTATTATAGGCTGAATCTCAAATCGCAAAATTGCATACTATATAGTATGCTAGAATAGTATGAGAGAAGATTAGTATGTCTCAAACCATTGTCTGCTGAATATAGTATACCAAAAGTTCCCGGATGGTCTACTATTTCTGGTGGATTTTTAAAGTATGCACCCATGCACGCTTTTTAGGGTAATATACAACTCTGGAAAAAATTAGGGGGCCACTGCAAATGTATCAGTTTCTCTGGTTTTGTGTTTGAGTAAAATGAACAGTTTTGTTTTATTCTATAAACTACTGACAACATTACTCTCAAATTCCAAATAGAAATATCATCATTTAGAGTATTTATTTGTAGAAAATAACGACTGGTCAAAATAACCAAAAAAAGATGCATTGTTTTCAGACCTCAAATAATGAAAACAAATTCATATTCATTTTTCAACAACAAAATATTAATGTTTTAACTTAGGAAGAGTTCAGAAATCAATATTTGGTGGAATACCCCTGACTTTTAATCACAGCTTTCATACGTCTTGGCATGCTCTCCACTAGTCAGTCACATTGCTGTTGGGTGACTTTATGCCACTCCTGGCACAAAAATTTGACTCGTCAGGAAAGATGACCTTACTCCATTCCTCTACGGTCCAATTCTTATGGTCTTTTGCAAACTTCAGCCTGGTTCTTCTTTGCTTTTCATTGATGAAGGGCTTTTTTCTAGCTTTGTACGACTTCAGCCCTGCCCCTAGGAGCCTGTTGTGAACCATCCTCGCCGTGCACTTCACCCCAGCTGCTGTTTGCCATTCTTTTTGTAGGTCACTTGATGTCATCCTATGGTTGTTGAGTGACATTCGAATGAGTTGACGGTCATCTCGGTCAGTGGACAGTCGTTTTTGCCCTCTGCCAGTCTGTAGCTTTGTTGTCCCCAATGTCTGTTGCTTGACCTTGTTCTTATGAACCGCCGTCTTTGAAATTTTCAGGATGGAAGCAACCTGATGCGCACTGTATTCCTCTGCCAGTAAAGCCAGAATTGAACCCTTCTTTTCCTCAATCTAAGCTTTTCTTTTCAACTCTTTTGTCATGCTGAATAGTTATTTTTTTCTACAAAATTACTTTTGAGGTACTACTTGCACTGTTTCTGCCATCCAGCTGGTCCTATTGCAAGAGAATAGTGATGACCACAGCAGTGGTTTTTATACTTTTCCTCGTTAAATTAGATTTGGTTCAAGTAATCACCTAATCAGTACCTCATTAAGTAAAATGAGGTGTGTCTGTGTTGGAATTTAACAGACACTGGAATGGAATGGCTGCCATACATGTAGAGATGGTGATTTAAGAAAAATTAGGAGTGGGCTCTTAATTTTTTCCAGAGCTGTAGACCACAACTTGCGCAGTGAAATAGGAGGGGTTTCCACGATTCTCTCGTCTTTTCACTTGACAGAAAAGTCAGTTATCCTCACCTATATTGATAGTTATTGCATCAATGTCGAACATTCTTGTGCCCAGAAATTAAATAGCTTTGGCAGTGTAAAGTTAGTCTTTAGTCTCGCTTGCAATTGCTCAATTCTTATGACTATTCCAAGTACTAAGAGACTAGAATTACTGGCTTATAAGTTTTTAAAATGGCCAGTGGCAAAATCCATACAGTTCATAGATGCTATTTGTGGTGGAAGTAAACTTCATAAGAAATGTTAGTCAGTTTATCACAATTATTAATGGTGTCTAGCTAAATATTCAAACTTAGTGTGATATTAATGCGTGACAAAATGTAATGTTGAGACAATATTATGACAATGTAGGTCCAATTCAGTCCCAATACTGGCATACAAGCTTACTATATACTAAACAGTACGTACTTGACCATCATCCGCGAAGTACATACTGTCTAGGCCTATGTCAATTAACTATTGGCTTTTGAAGACAGTGAAAGTGGTAAGACATGCTTTTCTTAACTTGTTTATTTCTATTGATATGTTTTTTGGAACTAAATTAAAGACGTCAATTCATGCTTGTTCACAATGACAGAAAAAAGTCTGAACTTATGTTTCCGAACACGGACAGGACAAAAGTTATGCGAGTGAGAAAATACACGGAACGGTCTTCTGGGATTCTGTTTTCGCCAGTTGGACATTCTTTGAAAGACAGCTAAATTAGGCTTGACAGTTAGCCTGCGAGGGAGCAGGTTAGTTCAGAGGTATAAGTTATCTTGGTTGCTAAGCAGAGATTCCTATAAGCTACAGTAATGGAACAGAACTCTAACTTACATTAGCCAGACTATCGAAATAAACCTGGATTTTCCTTTATCTGGAATACCGGAATACCCCCCAAGTGTCTAGCTTTGGACGGTGCTAATTGAATACATGTAAATGTGTAAATGACAGTTTCTTTGTTTTCATTGTTTTAGTCAAGGTGAGGTGATCCTATTACAGATGCAATGGGGGAGTTTGGAATCGGTCTGTCTGGCGGGGATTAATTGTGAAGCTTGACTTTATTCTTGGAGTCTACCTTTAACAGAAGCTCCTAGCACACCTTCGTGCTATAATGTCTTAAATACTTATGGTATACTTGGTAGACTTTATAGATTACTACTGTATTCCTCGTTCGTCTTCGTACTTGAGCTAGTGGGGCTACTGATAATTACACACACACACACACAAGTTTAAGCGACCAGACTTGTCATCCCTGAGTCGTGGGTTTCGTACCATTCTGTGTAGCCCCAGGAACACATGCCATTTTACAGTATTGTTCGTGTTAAACGACCTACACCTTATGGGTGCTTATTATAACTGATATACGCATATACACATACGTAAAACGAAGTGACCAGACTGGTCATCCCTGAGTTCCAGGTTGCTACACTATCACTTGTTTTCTGTACTTGACTAATGTGGAGCATTGAGGATAACGTAGGCCGTGAAACACATGATCTTTTAAATGTTTGGCTTGTGACGAAAGATAAGTTACTTTTTCTAAGAACGTCCAGCATGTCATGGTCATTTATGATTGTGTATGTTTACAAACAATATGGAGTCAGATTATTAGATATTACATTTTCTCATAGGTCATACATTCTCTTGGCACAAATTCTCCTACCTTTCCACTCAGTAACATTCAAAGGGATTACCCTTCATTCCCCATACTACAAAGCCAGTAAGCAATCTTTTGCACATTTGTTGCCAAGTAATAATACATAAAGTTAAGAAGGGCCAGTCCCTCGTGGGTTCTAGCTCTCTGGAGGAATACTCTACATATTCTTGGATTCCCACCGCCCCAAAGGAAAAAAGAGATACGATTATCTAATTAAGAGAAAAAAGTATTTGGTAAAAAAAAAACAGGGAGACATTGCAACAATATAAAATTCTGGGCAATACATTAATCTTGATAAAATTCAAGTATTGCTGTTCCTCTTGCCTTAGCATTATTTTTTTAATGGAATATTTGTCCTACCCAAGCTTTATGAAGTCGAAGATGATCTGCTGTAAACAAACGTGTTTCTTGTAAGAATACTATTGGTTCTTAAATTCATTAGATGAGCAAATACTCTTGCCCGCTTAACCGGGCCATTCATTGCCTTGATATACCAGCTTGTAAACCTAATAGCTGACCCATGAACTCCTGCCCCAATATCTGGATTGTCAGTCATTTAAAATTGAGATTACTAAATTATAACTGTAATAGAAATGGAAACCCTGTATAAGACCACCAATCATATCTTGAGACAAAAGAAAAAGCATGCAACAAAACGTTAGGCAGAATTCTGTTGGGGTAGAATGTGGATCAATCAAATGGTTAGTGAAGGCAAACAAAAGTCCCCCCACCCCCTGACATAAAACCCCCAGAACACAACAAAATAAACACGGTACAAAACAACTGTCCTATGCTCGTCTCTTGGACGGACTGCAGGCTCCCCAAATAGGGTCAAACTCCCGGTTAAACATCTGTCACTTAATGCACCCTACACAAGAGGGCTCCCAATTATTAAAATAATGTAGGAAGCCAGGTCTAAATCGCATAAACTCAGGTATTAAGTGTCACTCAATAGCTGATTAGTTACATCCTCCATTGGCTTTAACAAACGCAAATAACCAAAGAAATGGCTTGTGTTACGCTTCGTTCACGCCTACAGCGTCAAAGCACAAAGCTTGCAGAACATTTTGTGCAGTTACGCAATTACTCAAAAGGCATTTATTCTCCACAGATGTTGCATGCCCCTTTTTTCAAAATGGAGAGATTCACTTTTGCTGAGCTTATTATGTGTCAAGTAGCTACCTACGTAGCCTACCAATTATTGGCTAGCGAGCAGCTTGCTAACCTTACCATATGTTTTGTAGACTTTAGTCTTAAAGGAGCCAGAAAAGGGCCAAACATCCCTCTATCACTCCCATTTTTTCATGAAAACGCAAAGCAGTAAATATTGTGAAAGCAGGATACATAACGTGGGTTTCATTACAAGCCCTTTATTTTAGATTGTTTAGTTCCTAATTTTAATCTGTTACGGTATTTAAAATTAAAAATCCATTCAAATATTCTTACCAGAGACAAATGGCCAGGCGTTTAACTGGACAAAAGGAATTGCCCTACTTGGTTTCCATTTTGGCAATCCATGGTCCTACAATCTGGAACAGTGGATTGAATTGGCCTTGGTCCAGACAAAAGATAATACCAAAATCCTCTCTGAAAAGCTGAAGCTTCTGAATCAGTTGGTGAAACTCCCAAACTTGTTTTCGGGATCTCAACCATTGCTGGACCCACACAGACCTGCTTTCCACGGAGTTTGTCCAAGCCCAACAATACGATCAAAATTACCTTCCTCAACTTTGGTCTCATTGTTGAATGAGCCTATCAACACATCTTGATTATTTAGAACTGTATTTACCTGATATAATATCAAACTATGAATTTGAGGGAGATTACACTATATTATAGCCTGACAAACTACAATGTTTAGAGGGAGATTATGCTATATTATAGGCTGTCAAACAAGATATGCTGGCAAAATAAATTTTCTGAATGATGTACTATTAATGTTGTAGTTAACAAATTATATTAAAAAGTGTTAACATTTCTAATACAAAGTTTGCTATAAGTGCAACGAAAGTTTGACATTCACTCGTTGCTACCACTTCCACCCATGCCTCAAATTGAATGCGTGGAAGCAGGGCGGAAAGTAGTAGTAATGTCAAACTTTTTTTTACACTTATAGCAAACTTTTTCATATAAAAATGTTGACATATATATTTTTGATAATTCACCAACTACAACAGTAATAGTACATATTTCAGAAAATGTATTGTACAAGCATATCACATTTGATAGCCTATAATAAAGTGCTCAAAAAAAGGTAGGAAACATATGCCGCATTTCCACTGGTGCTTTACAGCGGCACCAGGGACACACCGGTGAAGTATTTTTTCAAAACTATCTACCTTTAATAGAAGGATTTGGGAGAATTCTGAGGTAATTTTGCGTTGTTATAGGTTCTGCAGGCTACGTCTCAGTCTCAGCTCTCCGTATTTCTATTGAGTCAGTGGTATCGTACCACATTCGGTCGTTCCAACTCTTTCCATTCTGAGACTTTGCTTCCCTGTACTGTTGCTTCTTTTTCTTAATTTTTTCAGGGACCTGTTTGTTAGATCAGATGAAAACCATTATGAGAAGCCTAAAGACTAAGCAAATGATAGGCTACACATCACCAGTCGAATAGAACATGCTGCGTTTTCACACCATGTAAAGCGTCAATCCGCAAACCCCGCCCTAACGCCTGATGTCCACCAGATACGTCAAACTCATTGCGTTGGGCCGGAAGTCATTCATTGTCAATGAAGCAATCCGAAAAGGTGCATTTCCAGTGTGATGTTGCATTGCGGTGCTTTTGGTGTAACGCATGCGTTCAATAATTTCAACTTGTGCTTGGTTTTACTGTTGCGATGGTACGACGGAAGTTCAAGTTCCCAATGAAAGGAGTACGTGGCAAAGAGTGGCACATAGCACGACCATAGCCGACTAATAAAAAACTGGCAGGTTTATCAAACGTTATATTATTTACAATGTCAAACTGTTCAAGCTAAATGTGATAATCTGCTAAAAGTGGCTTTTTTTAAAGTGGCTACAGTAGCCTACCTATCCAACTCAAAAACGAATTAAGTAGATAGCTGAATGTTGATGTTAGCTAGCATTGTATCAACTACTGTACAACGTGAACCATTCTGCTCTAACATAGCTGAATCACCAGCACCTGTTTTCCACAATTATAGCAGGCTCTCATTCCACTGCGCAGATATATTTAGTAGCAGTTCTGCTCTAGGCAGCATTTTTTGAGTTGATATCCCGGTGGCAATAGGCCCTATACAGTTTGGTCGTATAGAGCAAGTTCTCAAGAGACTGCAAAAATAATCTCCTAACCTGCTTCCATCTGTATGCCTTGGGAAAGCACATGTGCGTCAAGTACGAAAAAATACATACAGGACATCCGACAAAAATAACACTCTAAATGTTGACGTATCTGGTGAACACCAGGCGTAAATCCTAAAGTCTGGGGCTTGGCACCAAGTGAGAGCCGGGCTACTCGGCTATGGCCTAGTGGCCGACTGGCCCTGGCCCGTGTCAGTGGAAACAGAAAAAAAATCCAGTGTTTGGCATCAGTGGAAATGCAGCATTAATTCACACAATGGGTCTCGATAAAGGAAATATTTTAAAGATAAAAATCTTTACTCTACATTGTGTAATTCGTTGAGAAAAAAATGACAACGGTCAATGGAAACCTATATCACCAACCGACTGAGGGCTGGATTTAAACTAAAAATCAAAGTAAACAATTGAAATCAGAGGCTGTTCCAACTTGCGTGACATTCATCACGGCAACTCATAATGTGACTCAGTATGGCCCTGAGTCACATGGCCCTGTGACCAGAATGGCCCTATGGCCCTGTGACCAGAATGGCCCTCACGTGCTTGTATGCACTCCCGACAATGTCTGGGAGATCTCCTCCCAGACCTGAATCAGGGCATCAGTGAGCTCCTGGACAGTTTGTCGCCCTACTTGGCGGCGTCGGATGGGCCGATACACAATGTCCCAGAGGTTCTCAATTGGATTCAGGTCTGGGGAATGTGAGGGCCAGTCAATGGCCTTCGTCATCCAGGAACTGCCTACACACTCTGAAAAATGCAATTGATTTGTAATGTTTAATACGTAACTTATTAGGAACTAAACAATCTAAAGTAAATGGCTTGTAATGAAGTCCATGTTATATAACCGGCTTTTACAATATTTATTGCGTAGAATTTTCATGAGAAATAGGACTGATAGAGGGATAAAAACTCTGTAAAAAACATATGGTTGTGTTAGCAAACTGCTAGTTAGCCAATAATTGGTAGCCTACATAGGTAGTTACTTGACAGACAATATGCTCAGCGAAAATGATTCTCTCGATTTTTAAAAAAAAGCAACATGCAACAAATGTGGACAATCAATGCCTTCTGAGTAATTGTGTAGCTGCACAAAATGTTCTACAATGATTCTGCTTTGACACTGTAGGTGTGATCGAGGCATTAGACAAGCCTTGGATCGTCTTAGGGCGGCATGTACTACGCCATGGTCCCACAGCCGCAACACACAACTGTGTCCATAACCACTGGAAGAAAAAATATATATACTCAGACGCAGTGCAACCACAAAGACCATAGCAGGGAACACACCCCACAACCATGAATGCCAATATTCACCACAGGCCATGAACCTCGGTGGAGGCGAAAGCCAAATACACCGATAATCCATAACATAGACCACTGACAGGTGAAATGAATAACACTAATAATCTTGATATCAAGGCACCTGTCAGTGGGTGGGATATATTAAGCAGCAAGTGAACATTCTGTGCTCAAAGTTGATGTGTTAGAAGCAGGATAAATGGGCAAGCGTAAGAATTTGGCGACTTTGACAAGGGCCAAATTGTGATGGCTAGACAACTGAGTCAGAGCATCTCCAAAACTGCAGACCTTGTGGGGTTTTCCTGGTCTGTAGTGGTCAGTACCTATCAAAAGTGGTCAACCGGCGACAGGGTCACGGGCGGCCAAGGCTCACTGATGCACGTGGGGAGCGAAGGCTGGCCCGTGTGGTCCGATCCAACAGACTAGATACTGTAGGTCAATTTGCTGAAAAAGTTAATGATGGTACTGATAGAAAGGTGTCAGAACACACAGTGTATCGCAGTTTGTTGCGTATGGGGCTGTGTAGCCGCAGACCAGTCACGGCGCCCATGCTGACCCCTGTCCACTGCCGAAAGCGCCTACAATGGGCACGTGAGCATCAGAACTGGACCAGGGAGCAATGGAAGAAGGTGGCCTGGTCTGATGAATCATTTTCTTTTACATCACCTGGATGGCCGGGTCTGTGTGCATCGCTTACCTGAAGAACACATGGCACCAGGATGCACTATGGGAAGAAAGCAAGCCGGCGGAGGCAATGTGATGCTTTGGGCAATGTTCTGCTGGGAAACCTTGGGTCCTGCCATTCATTGGATGTTACTTTGACAGGTACCACCTACCTAAGCATTGTTGCAGACCATGTACAACGGTATTCCCTGATGGCATTGGCCTCTTTCAGCAGGGTAATGTGTCCACAAAGCAAAAATGGTTCAGTAATGGTTTGAGGAACACAACAATGAGTTCAAGGTGTTGATTTGGCCTCTAAATTCCCCAGATCTCAATCCAATCGAGCATTTGTGGGATGTGCTGGACAATAGTCCGATCCATGGAGGCCCCACCTCACAACTTACAGGACTTAAAGGATCTGCTGCTAACGTCTTGGTGCCAGATACCACAGCCCACCATCAGAGGTCTAGTGGAGTCCATGCCTCGATGGGTCAGGGCTGTTTTGGTGAAAACATTGCTTTCATGCAAAAAGCAAAATCCAAGTGGATGTCTAGAAAATCAGTCCATTGTCAGCTAGGAGCCAACCAGATATTCCCCCAGCCATGGCCAGCCAGCTGGGCTGCTTCCTCTATCAAATGTACCCGATGTGCTGGTCGTAGAATGCTTTAGCCTCCACCAGTGTGTCAAAAATGATGGTCGCTCCCTCATAGAAAACACGAAGGCGGGCAGGGTGCAGGAGCTGACATTTTATCCCCTTCTTGTAGAGGCAGGCTTTGATGTCCTTGAAATCAGCTCTTTTCTTCATGAGGCTGGCACTCAGGTCCGGGTGGAATCTTATATCCTGGCTGCGGAATTTTGGTTGAAGCTCCCTCACCCATCACATTGCACGCTCCTCGTATTGGTGATGTTGAAAGCGGGCTATGATTCCTCTAGGCCGCTCCCCTAAGTTGTGTGATGGGTGGCCGCTCCCCTAACATGTCAGCTGCTACCCGAAAGTATTCATATGAGGTGGTTTGTACTGACAGCAGTTGTATGTTGTTATACATTACCAAAGACCAGGCGTGAGTTAATTTGATCCTAGAAAAAAGGTGACTGATTTGATTGAATTTAGACCTTAATCTAAGGCCTGCCCTGGCTTAATAAAACCTCATATGTATAGTGTGTGTAGACAGGATGAATGTTGGAAATTAAGACACTGTAACCATCGCTCTGGCAGGTTTGAATGAATCCCAGTTGAAGTATTTGAATGTATAACCAAAAAACAAATCATAGTTTGTTTGAATGGAGATATGTCTTTATTCAACTGTATGAATAAAGGGAAAATACCTGACTACTGAGTAAAGATTATACAAATAATGAATGTCAAAATTAAAATTTTTACAAGCACAGAGCACTACACACATTCGAGGGCAGTGCTAACATGAGCCCCCACCACCTGGACGAATGTCAAAATAACACCAAAAGCAAAGTTGGGTTTAAGTAGCTAAAGTAATGACAGTTGGTAACTAATAGTTTTAAGTATGTTGATTAAAAAAAATTAATCCAGTCTTTACACATGCAGATTTAAATAAAGACTGACAACATGTGTGTGCTTTGTGCAAATAGTATGGATAGGTGCAATGCATCTTTGGATCATGCAGGTAGTGTAGGACCTCCACAGTAGCATTGGCAGAGGAGATTGTTTTTATTTTCTCTACCACATTGGGGTCCAGCAGGAGTCACAGTCACAGTTTTACCTAAAAAACGTTGACAAAATGGCCTTGGTTGGTCCAATGGTGAGCCGCTGCCTCCAGTGCATTATGTAGCTGCAACATGGGACCAATTGTAGAAAATTAATTTATCATCCCATCATCTTATTTATTCATTATTTTATTAGAAGGGTTTTGTAATCTGTATGCTTGATCAATTACACATATACTGAAAGACTTTTCTCTCTCTCTGTCACTATCTTTTAAGGGCAGTGTTTTGTGTTCAGGGGCAGTGATGAATGGAATGTCGGCTGAGCAGGGCCTTGGCTCCTTTTAGCAGTAAGAGAAACAGGCCTCTGCCTGTGCCATAAAACCGCCATAAGAAACTGTTCTGTAGGAGGAAGCTCTCGAATAGCAGGGGGTTACTATTGGCAGTGAATTCTCATGTATAGTGCGATAATTCTTCATCATTGCGGAAGTATCTCCTTATATATCTTAAAGCTATTTACTTTAAAAACACAATTTAATCATTTCAATCACTTTGTAAAATTAGAAAGATGGCCTATTTGTCTATCAAAGTGTTAATCAACATGATAAAACTAACAATAAATACTGTGAAAATACATTGTTGGGAGATGGCCAGTCAAAAGGTTCCCGTTCTCTTTCTAATCTCCATTTTCTGACCTGCATGAAAAAGCAATAAAACAATTTATCCCTTTTATTTTCTTTCTAAAACCCTTTAGCTTGCCGTCTCTGTCCTCTGTACCAGAGAGGCTTTTAACACTTTCCCAGCTGTCTGTCTCTTCTATGTTTACTGTGACACATCAGACACTCCTTGGATAACAACATGGCTAACATAGCTCCCAGATCAATCTGATCCTGGATAAGAACATTGGCCAATGTTTCTTTTTTATTATTGCAAAAAGGTTTATAGAATCCAATATACTATTATCCTCCTATGAAAAAAGTTCAGAAAACTAGACAAGTTCAGATAGACTTGCTTTAAACCAGACAGACTAGAACACACACAGAGCATTTATTTCTTTGTTCATTTATTAGCATACATATACAAAAGATCCAAGAATTGAACAATTCTTTAGTTAAAAGCATAATTTCATGTTTAACAAATCACTTTTCAGAAGCGATTTTAGTGGTAATGCTACATAAAAATTAAAAGCAATAATTTGTCTCAAAGTAAGTAGGCTCGTTAGAAGAGAAAAAAGTTTCAACTGATATTGTAAATTCATTATTAGTCATCTGAATTTAATAAAGGCATTGAAAAAATTTCCCAATGCACAACCCCATTTTCAAAAATGTGACTGCAAAATGTAAAATGCAAATAAAAACAGAATGCAATGATGTTGCATTTATCCTCAAAATTAATTAAAAATAGTACAAAGACAACATATCAAATGATGAAACTTTTTGGAAAGTTTTTATTCTTCAAAATGTTTATTCTTTTTGGAAAAATACATGCCCATTTTGAATTTGATGCCAGCAACATGTTTCGAAAAAGTTGGGACAGGGGCATGTTTACCACTGTGTAGCATCACCTCTTACAATACTCAAAGTGTTTGGGAACTGAGGAGACAAATTGCTGTAGTTTTGAAAGTGAAATGTATTCCCATAGACCCTTTTTGTGTTAGTAAACAACGATGACATTTTGTGGGCGGAGCCGAACTGGTGGCAGAGAGCGGCAGTAACCTCTTTACAACATATAGGAATATGGATCATCCGGATGCCTTCTCCAATTATTTTGTAAAGTAAATGTCATATCACAGATATAATATTATCGTATATCCCATTCATTCATTAAAGGCTTGCATAAATACCGAGTGATGTATTCTAAACTGTCTAAGTATGAGCAATTTGGTTTGTTTGCATGCTGATTCCGCTTACACGCTAGGTGATGTTGCTAACATTGGTCAATGGTGTTTACCACTGTGAAATGGCCTACTGAGAATGCCAGCTTAGTGGTTGCTGCTGATACTATTTTATTGTTATTATAACTACATCATTGATTTTGCCTGTGTGTGATAAACAGTGGACAAAATCTTGTATTGCCCGATATGAAATGAGTACTGCAGAGACGAGCATTCCGGATGATTTCATCAGTCCAGTCTGTCTGTTTAATGGCTTGCAACCATAAACGTGTGCATTTAGCATCAAAGGGTGGCTTCGACAATGGTATTCTATGAATGAAGGCCATCTTTTTTTGCATTCCTATTCTAACATCCAACGGCACAACAACACTTTTTTCCTTTAGTTCGAGGATCTTGCCCGTTTCCCTACACTTGTTCCCGCAGTTTTCTGACACCGCAAAGCTTCAGTGACGTAACCGTGACGTCCACTCCAAATTGGTCTATTCTTGCTTCATACAGGATTTCAGCGCCACACAAGTTTGGAGTCTCCTTTGTCGTATTTCTCATTTCATAATGCGCCAAATGTTTTCAATGGGTGACAGGTCTGGTCCGCATGCAGGACAGTTTGGCACCCAGACTCTTACTACAGAGCCATGCTGTTGTAATACATGCAGAATGTGGTTTGGGACTGTCTTGCTGAAATTAAAAGGCCTTCCCTGAAGAAGACGTAGACTGGATGACAGAATAAGTTGCTCCAAAACCTGTATATATTGTTCAGCATTAATGGAGCCTTCACAGATGTGCAAGTCACCCATGCCCTGTGCACTAATGCACCCCCATACCATCACAGATGCTGGCTTTTGAACTGTGCGCTGATAAGAAGCCGGATGGTCCCTCATCTTTAGCCCGGAAGATGCGGCGTCCTTGATTCCCAAAAATAATTTAAAATTTTCATTCGTCAGACCACAGGACAGTTTGTCTCAGTCCATCTTAAAAGAGCTTGGGCCAAGAGAAGGCGGCAGCGTGTCTGGAACTTGTTTATTTATGGTTCCTTCTTTGCATGGTAAAGTTTTAACTTGCATTTGTGGATGTTGCGACATACTGTGCTCGCAGACAATGGTTTTCAGAAGTGTTCCTGAGCCCATGCAGTGATTTCCACTACAGAATCATGCCTGTTATTAATGCAGTGCCTGAGGGCCCAAAGACCACAGCCATCCAATTTTGGTTTTCAGCCTTGTCCCTTGCATACAGAGATTTCTCTGGATTCTCTGAATCTTTTAATCATAGTATGTACCATAGATGAAAAGATCCCCAAAGTCCTTGCAATTTTACGTTGAGAAACATTCTTAAATTGTTGCACTATTTGCCTGCGCAGTCTTTCACCCCTCCCCATCTTCATTTCTGAAAGACTCTTTTTATACACCAATCATGTTACTGACCTGTTACCAATTAACCTAATTAGTTGTGACATGTTCCAACAGGTAGTTTTTTTTATTACACAACTTTTCCAATCTTTTGTTACCTCTGTCACAGCTTTTTTGAAACATGTTGCTGGCATCAAAGTGTGCATTTACTTTTCAAGAAATAATAAAATTTCTCAGTTTCAACATTTGATGTTGTCTTTGTACTATTTTCTATTGAATATATGGTTTAAATGATTTGCAGATCATTGCATTCTGTTTTTCTTTACATATTTCACAGTGTCCCAACTTTTTAGGAAACAAGGTTGTAAGTTCTCATTTAAAAAAAGGCTTTTCAGATTATTTTTAGTACATTATTTATTTTAAATGTAGTTTAGGCATATGCTTTATCTTCTCCCATAAGGCTGAGATCCAACTACATTCATTTCTGGGTGAATTTTGGCAAAGTGGACAGGCAACCAGATGTAAGAACTGAAATTAGGCATATTTAGTCATCGGTGCAGTAAGTAGCCTGAGAAATTATGGAAAAACATATGATGTTTGCTCGTTAACTACAACATTTTGGGACAGTTAGTATTCTGATCTTGTTACCCTGATTACAGCGGGTGGCAAATGCAACCAGAGGAACTGCCTTCAGGAGGTAGTGAAGGCATTACATCTTAGAGGCAGCAGAAATGGCAGAGGCACCTCCACGGGTATACACTCTCACAGTGTCCTGAGAGAGTGGGGGAGGGTAGGAGACAAAGAAGGACATTTGTGAGATGTCACACTCCCAAAAAAAAAAAAACATACAATAGTATGACCTTAGTCGTATGTCTGCACTACATGTGCAATTTAGATTTTCATGAAGGATTTATAATATCCTGAAAATTGCTCATTTAAATGATTTGAATATACTTTCATCAACTTATATTCTCTCCAAATTTGCACAGGCAAAACGCAAACTAGAACGTCCGATAGGTTTCGCAATTTTATCTCAACTTAGAAAAAAGTGAATCACTTCATTTACATAAGTTTCCGGCCGTTAAAAAAAAAGGCTTACCTTTTTGGGCTCAGAGCTATCGAGTAGTGCCTGGACTCTGTTCCCGTAGTCTGGATGCACAGCCATCAAGTTCTGAACCTGGACAACCGGGTGGGAGATTAGAGAATGAGGAGCAGAACTGTGTTCTTATTTATGTACATGACTCAAAATTATACACCCTTTCAAACCTACCCACAATGTTACAACATGAAATCAAAATTAATTTAAATCAGGAGTATTTTCCACTGAACCACACAAAAGCCTTTAAAAGTCAATGTGAAAAATAAAATCCGGAAACTGTTCTAAATCAATTATGAATACAAAACCGAAAACAATTGATTCAACCCTTTTAATTAATAATTGGTACATGGACCTTTGGCAACAATTCCAGCCAAATAATTGTTGCCAAATAGAGTCTATTTGGATGTTTCTACCAGCTTTGCACATCTGGACATTGCAATTTTTGAAATTCTGTGCAAAATTGCTCACATTATGTTCTTTGTTAACAGCTATTTTCAACTCTTTCCCTATATTATCACTGCAGCGACCTCGAGATGAAGTGCTGTGTTAGGCTAGCGCCAAACAGGGCTGAGCATTAAGGACAAAAACTACACTGCTCAAGAAATGAAGGGAACACTTAAATCACAAATCGGGTCTCGAGGAAGGAAATATATTAAAGATCAAAATCTTTACTGTACATTGTGTAATTTGTTGAGAACAAAATGACATAACGGTCATTGGAAACAAATCACTGACTAATTGAGGGCTGGATTCAAACTCACACTAAAACTCAAAGTAAACAATTGAAATCAGAGGCTGTTCCAACTTGCATGACTTTCATCACGGCAATGTCTGGGCATGCTCCTGATGAGACGGCAGATGGTGTCCTGGAGGATCTCCTCCCAGACCTGGATCAGGGCATCAGTGAGCTCCTGGACAGTCTGTGGTGCTACTTGATGGCGTCAGATGGACCAATACATAACCTCCCAGAGATTCTCAATTGGATTCTGTTCTGGGGAACGTGAGGGCCAGTCAATGGCATCAATGCATTCGCCATCCAGGCCAGGCATTGTCCTGCACAAGGAGGAACCCAGGGCCCACTGCATCAGCATAAAGTCTGATGAGTACTACATCCCGGTACCTAACAGCAGTCAGGGTACTGTTGGCTAGCATGTGGTCTGTGCGACCCTCCAATGATATGCCACCCCAGACCATCACTAACCCACCGCTAAACTGGTCATGCTAGATGATGTTGCAGGCAGCATATCATTCACCACCGCATCTCTAGACTGTTTCACATCGGTCACGTGCTCAGTGTGAACCTGCTCATCTGTGAAGAGAACAAGGCGGCAGACCTGCCAATTCTGGTGTTCTCCGGCGAACGCCAATCGAGCTGCACGGTGCTGGGCTGTGAGCACAGGTCCCACTAGAGCAGTGTTTTTCAACCCTGCTCCTGGAGGCACCCTGCCCTGCATCTTTTAGATCTCTCCCTGCTCTATCACACCTGATTCAAATGATCAGCTCATTATCAAGTCCTTGATGAGCTACATCTGGTATGTCTGGGCAGAGAGACCTCTAAAACATGCAGGGCGGGGTGCCTCCAGGAGCAGGGTTGAGAAACACTGCACTAGAGGACGGAGGCTGTTTCTGACAGTTTGGTCAGAAACATGCACACAAGTAGCCCGCTGGAGGTCATTTTGTAGGGCTCTGGCAGTGCTCCTCCTGTTCCTCCTCACACAAAGGACCAGATATCGGTCCTGCCGCTGGGTTGATGCCCTTCTACAGCCCTGTCCAGCTTTCCTTGTGTAACGGCCCATCCCCTAGTATCTCCTCCATACTCGAGACTGTACTGAGAGACACACAGCAAACCTTCTTGTGACGGCATGTATGGATGGGCCATCCTGGAGGAGCTGGACTACCTGTGCAACCTGAATGGGCTGCAGGTACCGCCTCATGCTACCAATAGTGACAAGGACACTAGCAAAACACAAAACTAGAGAAGAATCAGTCTGAAAAGATAAGGAGAGAGCAATTGTCTGTGGCCACCACCTGCAAAATCATTCCCTTTTTGGGGGGTTGTCTTGCTGATGCCTCTCCAGTGCACCTGTTGTCATTTGCACCAAAACAGGTGAAAATTGCTTATGCTTCCTAATTGGATAGCTTGATATCCCTTAAGTTTAATTGACTTGGTGTTATAGTGATGATTACGTGTTGCCTTAATTTTTTTTGAGCAGTGTATATTGGTTTTACCAGACCACAGAATCTTTTTCCAATTGGTCTCAGACTCTCCCACATGCTTTCTGGCAAACTCAGAGACTGTAATTTTCTTTAAACAATGTTTTTTTTTGCCCCTCTCCAATAAAGGCCACTTTTGTGATTCAATATGCACAGCGTCTATTAGCTCAGCAGTTGAAGACAAAATGCTTTAGAGTTGCCAAAGGCCTCCTGGTTGCCATCCAGACTAGTGTCCTTCTCACCAGGATACACCTTTTTGAGGATGGCCTGTTCTAGATAGATTCACAGATTCTCAACATTTCCTTATTATGGACTTCACTGTGATTCAACTCTTTGCAATTTTACGTTGAGAAATGATTTTCTAATATTCACTATTAGCCTGTACAGTCATTCACAGAGTGGTGAACCCCTCCCCATCTTTACTTATGAAAAACTCATCCTCTCTGGGATGCTCTTTTTATACCCAATCATTTTGCTAACCTGTTGCCAATTGACCTAATTAGTTGTGAGATGTTCCACCAGGTTTTTATTAGCATTACACAACTTTTACAGTCTTTTGTTGCCCCTGTCCCAGCTTTTTTGAAACATGTCACTGGCATCAAATTCAAAGTGGGCATATATTTTTCAAGAAACAATAAAATTTCTCAGTTTCAACATTTGATATGTTTTCTTTGTACTATTTTCTATTCAATACATGATTTAAATGATTCGCACATTCTGTTTTTCGTTACATTTTACACAGCGTCAACTTTTTTGGAAACAGGGTTGTAGTTTTTACTGTAAAAAAGGTTGTAGACCCCTGCAGTATTTTTAACTTGACTGGCTCTACACCTACCATTTGATAAGCTATTTAAAACTAGAACCGGCAGGCCTTTCAGACCCCCAGAGCCAACGGCGTTTGGCATCATTAGCATACGAATCGTCCCTATTAGCATATACATTCTCCTCCGCAACATCACCAGACAGCCACAGCATCAGTTCATCTACTGTGTCGTTATCAAACAATATAGCAAATATAGTAAACTATATACAAAGAATGAATTACATAATTTTGTATTAAAAGTCTAATAAATTTGAAGAACAAGAATGTGGCTGTATTGAAGGTCTTATTAGAATACAAAAATAAACAATTATTTCAACTCAGGCTACATAATTTATAAAAAGTAGCCCACACCACATTTATATTAACCACAGAGAAATCCTTTCGAATTGCGCTTTTATTCAAATGTTATTTTGATGATGTAGAAGGTAAAATAAGTAACATTAATTAACCAATTTGCAAAGATCAGAGGATGAACGCATGAGCAGCCATATATAGGCATAAACCACAGAAACTTGATAAACATGATGAATTGCAAAGGATGAATAACACAAATAAATAGCCATATTTGCGTCCATTAATGCTATGCATGTAAACAATTGCAAAAAAATATTTATAGTTGCCAACATAACGAAATACAATGTTTCAGCGAAAATTCATAGATGATAGGATGTTTGATATTTTGTTTCTCCTCTAATGAAAAACATTTTTTTGAATTGTTGACAATATCTTTTGAAATTATGTTTCAATTTATTTGTTGAACAGTCAAGAATATC